>JACSCI010000110.1:42004-60038 GCA_016801065.1 Sceloporus tristichus | reverse complement strand
GCATTGTCCTTTTTTGCCAAGCCATTCATCTTTGAGCGGCAAGGCTGCCTGCCTGGAAAAAACCCCAGACTACTCGAATGACATGGCAGAGGATGAGAAGGACAACGCAGTGGGTGGGCTGCCTTATCTCTTTTCCCTTCTTCCTCCTCCTCTGCCGAGTCTTTCACCTTGGAGTGGCCTGGGAGCTTTGCCAGGAGGGTAGCCTTGTGAGGATGAGGATCTCGAATCCCAGGCCACTGGCCAAAAGCATGGCAGACTCCTGCTCCTCCACTCCCATCCACACCCTGGGGAAGACCCCAGGCCCCTTACCTTAATGAGCCAAACCCGTGCCCTCTCTTGCTCTTTTGCTCTCTCGTTCCCTGCTCTCTCTCTCTCTCTGCCCTCCCGGCTCTACTCTGCCGCTTGGCCTGCAAAAATCTTCTCCCTCTGGGCCGTACTCCTTCTGGGGTGAGAGGAGCTGTAAGCCTGTCCCTACCAAGCAAAAGCTCTCCTGGGAAGTCTGAGGGAAGAGTCCATTGCTCCCATCCTCCAAAGTCCCGTGTGATCAGGGAGGACTCTCAGAGCCAGGACATCCTCCTGTTCCTAACTATTTGGCCACGGGCCTCCAGAAATCCTCTGGCGGGCCGCATGCGGCCCTGGGCCGCAGGTTTGTGCACCCCTGGTACAAAGGGAAAAAAGGAGATGATGGGAAAATAATTAAAGTAAGAAGGAGAGGGGAGAGATATGCAAGAGGAAAAAGAAGGAAGAAAGGGAAATTGAAAAGGAAGGAATATGAGAAAGAAAGGGGAAAGGAAAATAAAAGAGAATGACATAGAGATCTAAGTGAGAAGGTTAAAAGAGACATGTGAAGAGAGACAGGGAAAAGAGGAAAGGGACAGAAAAGCAAAATGGGAGAAAAGATTGTGATACCAGAAATGTTTGCCAGAAAAGAAGATTACCTAACTTGGTAGATGCATACACTTTACACATCAAACAGTTTGTATCCTAGGGTCTACACTGCATCAGTCAATAACGGAAGATTAACATTGTACCTAAATATAATTTAATATATTAACTAGAAAGAGGCTTCAGCAACTGTGTGCTATTGTACTATGCTGTCATGGTTTTTGTTTATGTATTATATATATATATATATATATGTAGAATTTCTTAGTAAAAATAATTAGAAAAGAATGCAATCACAAAAAATATAAGAGTCTTACCCTGCTGATCCTGGGTGGTTTGCTGCTGCTTCCTCCCTTGGTCAAAACAACCACAGAACTGAAAGTGAAAGGAGAGCTTGTCAGAGCAAAATGCTGAAAGCCTTGCCTCTTATCCCTGCCTCTGCTTAGGGAGCATCTACAAATTCAGTACCAGGCACAATGCAGTACCTTCCACCCACAAATCTCATCCTGATGCACAGTGGGCCCTCTACATCCCCTGGAGTTAGTGTGGGGTAATTTAAGGGCCCGAACAGATAAGTCAAAATAAAGCTGCTTTGAGTCACTTTGGAGGTATGCTGTTTAAATGACACATGTATCTTAAGAGGCCAGAAGCTGTGCCAAAGCTGCACTCCAGTCTTTAGGACTGGAGCGTGGCTTTGGCATGGATTCCAGCCTCTTAGTACTCAGGCATCATTTAAACAGCATGCCGTCAAAGTGACCCGAAGCAGCTTTATTTTGGCCTGTGTGTTCAGGCCCTAAGTTTCCTAAGGCTTCCGTCTTTTGTAAAAAAATCTAGGGCATTCAAGAAAAGTGTCAGACACGACAAAATACAAGCTAAAAATACTGACATAAATTTATTACATAGGGTTTATTTAGGTCAGGGTTACCAGATGCCATAACTGCAAAGGAAGACAAGGCACTTGCAAAATGTAGGGCATTCAGGAAAAGTGCGGGATAATATAAAATAAAAGTTAAATAATAATAATAATAATATTTATTTGTATACCGCCCTGTGGCGAACCAATCCGGGCGGTTGACAACAGTGATTATAACAGAGTAAAATATAAAATTAAAAACATTATAATCCCTCCCCTCCTTATAAAAGTATTAAAAAATATGACAGATTAAAAACACAATATCAAAACATAAAATATAGTAAAACAAACTAAGAACCCTGGTGTCCCTCTGGAGATCCTCAACCATCACTGAAGATGGGGCCACGAGAGGAAAGAGGGGATCAGGGAGCCCAGGCCGGGATGGTTAATCTGGAAAGGCCTGCCGGAAGAGATCCGTCTTGACAGCTTTTTTAAAGCTGTCTAATGATGTCAACTGACGGATCTCATTCGGCAGGTCGTTCCAGAGTTTGGGGGCGACAGCAGAAAATGCCCTCTGGGAGGTCGCCGCAAGCCTAGATTTTAGAGGCTGCAGTAAGTTCCTCCCAGAGGACCGGAGAGCGCGGGGAGGATTGTACGGGAGGAGGCGGTCCCTGAGATAGCTTGGACCCAAGCCATTTAGGGCTTTAAAGGTGATAACCAACACCTTGTACACCAACACCTTGTACACCTTGTAAAAACACTAATATTAATATAAATTCATATTAATATAAATATAATATTAATATAAATTCATATTCATATTCATATCCAGCTCCATCAGGGACAGCCTGAAGGAAGAGGCTCCTCCCTCTTTCAACTGTCCACCGGGCAGGAGCGGCCCTAGGGGACTTTGCTGTTGCCGCCGGAGCGGCGTTTTCGGAGGGGGGAGGTCGGTAACAGTGGCCCTTTAAAGCCGGCTCACCGGCTCCTGAAGAGGATGCTGCCCGCCCCACTCCATCGGGCAGGAGCAGCCCCAGGGGACTTTGCTGTTGCCGCCGGAGTGGCGTTTTCGGAGGGGGGAGGCCGGTGCGAGTGGCCCCTTTAAAGCCGGCTCACTGGCTCCCGAAGAGGACGCCGCCCGCCCCACTCCATCGGGCAGGAGCGGCCTCAGGGGACTTTGCTGTTGCCGCCGGAGTGGCGTTTTCGGAGGGGGGGAGGTCGGTGAGAGCGGCCTTTTAAAGCCGTCTCACCGGCTCCCGAAGAGGATGCCGTCCGCCCCACTCCATTGGGCAGGAGCGGCCCCAGGGGTCTTTGCTGTTGCCGCCGGAGCGGTGTTTTCGGAGGGGGGGAGGCCGGTGAGAGCGGCCCTTTAAAGCTGGCTCACCGGCTCCTGAAGAGGACGCCGCCCGCCCCACTCCATCGGGCAGGAGCGGCCCCAGGGGACTTTGCTGTTGCAGCCGGAGCGGCGTTTTCGGAGGGGGGAGGTCGGTGAGAACGGCCTCTTTAAAGCCGGCTCACCGGCTCCCGAAGAGGACGCTGCTCATGTTTTCCCCCATACCATCGGGGAGGAGTGGCAAGGACTGCTGCCTGCTGCCACCATTGCGGACTCTTAGGAGGGAGGGAGATTGAAGAGAGGGTGTGCTGTTAGTACTGTCAGGAGACTGTTGGACATGGTGTGCACTTGGCTTGGTGAGGGAAACGAAGACGTGGCTGTGTTGAGCGGGGCTCCTATTGGAGTAGTGTGGGGCAGGGGGAGTTATAGCGGTAGGAGAGTGGAGTCATTCCGCAAGGGAAGGCGGGATCGATGCGTAATATCTATCCCACCTTCCATCCACTCTCCTAGCCAAAGAGGTCTGAGGGTCAGTCCAACTGTACCACAAACCCTGTCTCTGCTCCTGTGCAATGCCAGGTCTGTAAAGAATAAGACCCACATAATATATGATGTTGTGGATGATAAGAACTGCGACCTGGCTTGCATTACTGAGACCTGGCTTGGGCCTGAGAGTGAAGCGGTGTGGGCATAGGCCCTCAGTGAAGGACCAGATCAGGGTAAGTGGGCAGGGGGGGGAGTCGCCTTGATCTATAAGAACACCCTCTCCTTGACCAGGAACCATGTCCGCCAGACAGACTATATCGAGTGTATATACCTGACCCTGAAGGCCAGGGACAGGTTAGGGATTCTGTTGGTCTACAGGCCACCCCCTGCGCTAACAGACTCCCTGGCCGAGCTGACACAGCTAGTCTCGGAGCTGGTGCTGGAGTCCCCCAGGCTTCTTGTCCTGGGGGACCTCAATATCCCCTTTGAGGCCGGTTTTGTTACAACTGGTGCGGCTTGGGAATTCATGGCTACCATGACTGCCATGGGCCTGTCCCAATTGGTCTCAGGGCCCACGCATTCTGCTGGTAATACACTTGATGTTGTCTTCTGTACGGACATGGAGTCTCCGTGGGCAGAGGTAACCAATATCTCTGCCCTGTCATGGACGGATCATTTCTTGGTCGAGGCTAGCATCAAGGCTACCACCCAGATCCCCCCCGGGGGTGGCGGACCTATTAGAATGGTCCATCCTCGAAGGTTGATGGAACCCAAAAGATTCCAGGAAGCCCTAGAGGGTTATTTGGTTGGAACTGACGGCGATTCTGTTGATGTCCTGACTAACATCTGGGATACTGATCTCTCCAGGGCTATACACAGCATCGCTCCCAAGTGTCCTTTCCGGCCTGCTTCCAATAAAAAGCCCTGGTATACGGAAGATCTCAGGGCAAGGAAGCGGGCTGTGCAATGACTAGAGCGCAAATGGTGGACACATCAGGACTTAGCCGACAAGACACTCCTAGAGTCTCATTTGCAGGCCTACGGAGTAGCAATAGGTGCAGCCAAGAACTCGTTCTTTGCTGCACGTATTGCGTCCGCGGAGTCGCGTCCGGCAGAGCTGTTCAGGGTTGTGAGAGAGCTCACTCAACTAGCTCCCCCCTGAACCCACTATTGGAGCCATCTAAAGCCTGTTGTGACGAGTTTAACAACTTTTTCGAGGATAAAATTTCTCGGCTAAGGGATGATCTCGACGCTGTTATTGCTTCAGAATCGAGAGTAAAGGCGTCCAGAGCTTCCGTGGACTCAGTTATACTGGATCATTTTGAGTCTGTAAGTACCGAGGATGTGGACAGGATCCTCAGTAGCATTAGGAAGACGACGTGCTCTCTCGATCCCTGTCCTTCATGGCTGGCAGTTCAAGGGGGAACGGCGATAACTGAGATGTTGCACCGAATTGTCAATTCATCTCTCAGGGAGGGCCGATTGCCATCTAGTTTAAAAATGGCCATTGTAAAACCCTTATTAAAAAAGCCCTTCCTTGACCCCCTAATTCGAAATAATTATCGGCCCGTTTCACTGCTGCCATTTCTAGGGAAGGTGATCGAGAGAGCGGTTGCCTCCCAGCTACAGGGGGTCTTGAAGGATACAGATTATCTAGACCCATTTCAAACCGGCTTCTGGGCGGGCTATGGGGTTGAGACTGCCATGGTCGCCTTAGTCGATGATCTCCGTCTGGGCATGGACAGGGGTAGCGTGTCCCTGTTAGTGCTTTTGGACATCTCTGCGGCCTTCGATACCATTGACCATGGTATCCTTCTGGATCGCCTGGGGGAGTTGGGTATCGGGAGAACTGCTCTGCAGTGGTTCCGTTTCTACCTCTCAGGCAGATTCCAGATGGTGGAGCTGGGGGACTGTCGCTCCGATAAGAGGGCCCTTACATCTGGGGTCCCTCAGGGAGCGATTTGGTCCCCTATGCTATTCAACATTTACATGAAGCCACTGGGAGAGATCATCCGGAGACACGGGGCGCGGTGTTATCAGTACGCTGATGACACCCCAATAGCCTTCTCTCTGTCTCCAACTGATGCACTGTCTAGGGATGGCATCTCTCCACTCAGTGCCTGTCTGGAGTCGGTAATGGGCTGGATGAGGGAAAATGGACTCAGCCTGAATCCAGAGAAAACGGAAGTACTTGTGATAGGCTCCTCTGGTCCCGGGAAGGAAATTTGTCCACCAGTCCTGAACGGGGTCACGCTCCCCGTGAAGGACACAGTTCGCAGTCTGGGGGTGCTTCTGGACTTGTCGCTTCACCTGACTCCTCAGGTGGATGCGACAGTTAGAAGTGCCTGTTATCAGCTTCGGCTGATACGCCAGCTGCGACCCTTCCTGGGTCAGGGGGACCTTGAAACAGTGGTACATGCACTGGTAACCTCTCGACTTGATTGCTGTAATGCGCTCTACATGGGGCAACCCCTGTACCAAACTCGGAAGCTACAGTTGGTTCAGAATATGGCAGCAAGACTGGTCTCTGGCAGCTCCAGGGCCAGCCACATAACACCTATATTGAAAGATCTGCATTGGCTGCCAATCCGCTTCCAGGCACAATACAAGGTGTTGGTTGTTACCTATAAAGCCCTAAATGGCTTGGGCCCAGAGTACTTGGAGGACCGCCTCTCCCCATATAATCCGCCCCGCACTCTCAGGTCGGGTGAGAGACAACTTTTGAGAGTTCCTAAGGTGAAATATACAGCGTCTGCGCATAGGGCTTTTTCTGTTTCGGCCCCGCGGACTTGGAACTCTCTCCCTGACGAGCTCCGCTCAGCCCCCTCCCTCAAGTCTTTTAAGAAAAATCTCAAGACTTACCTCTTCCGCCAAGCTTTCCCCCACATGTCCTAATCACTATTTTTCTCCTGTGTATTGTGTGTATTGTATTGATTGATTTGTCTGATTGTTTTTTAACTGGTGTTAATGATTGAATGATGCATTTTAATTGATGTACTGTACTGTTTAATATGGGGTACTTTTGCTAATGTAACTTGTATTTTATTATTCTGTAAACCGCCGTGATCGAAGGAACGGCGGTATATAAATAAAGACTCATTCATTCATTCATTCATTCATTTCAAATTGTTTATTTGAGTCAGGGTGACCAGATGTCATAACCGAGAGAGAATGGGCACCATAAAATGTAGGACAGTCAAGAAAAATGTAGGGCATGGCAGAAGAAAACTTGTGGGTAACTTTAGGTCCCAAAGTGGAGCCATCCACAGAGAAAGGGGTGCATATATGGAACGTTTGATTCTATATGTAAGTATATATGTATACACACACACACACATGTATATGTGTATATGTGTGTACACACACACACAAACTCACACATATATATTTATAGGGGTGTGTGTATGTACACATAGACACATATACATATATAATATAGTAATGCAACACACACACATATGTATAGACATATATATATATATATATATATATATATATATATATATTCATACATATACATATTCACACAAATTAATAATAATAATAATAATAATAATAATAATAATAATAATTCTTTATTTATATAGCGCTGTAGATTTGTACAGTGCTGTACATACAAACAATAAATAGATAAGAGTAAACCTGCCTATGGCGTACAATCTAGGAAATAATCAGATAATACATATAAAATACATAGCAATACAGGAAATGGTTCAATAAAACAGGCAACAAAAAAAAGAACATCAAATAGTAAATGATAATCATGCAATGCCTGGGAACACTTCTCTGAACAGGATTGTCTTCAACTCCGTGTGCATAATATAACACACACACACATACACACACACACACACACATAGGGGTCTGTTGGGCCTAAGGCTTTCTTGCTGGGCTGCAGCTGCAGCAATGGTTCTAGTCAAGCAAATGGGAAGCCACTGGAGCCACCCACAGAGAAAGGGATGCATATGTGTAACGTTTCATTCTATATATATGTGTGTGTGTGTATGTGTGTATATATTATAGACACACACACACATACATAGGCACACACACATGTATATGTGTATATATGTGTATACACAAACACACACATATATGTATGTGTACACATATATAATATAGTAATACAATACACACATATGTATAGAGAGATATATATACAAGGACTCCCTGAAACAACACATACACACACACACACACACACACAGATAAATGTAGGGTATTACAGAATAAAAGTTGTGGGCAACTTTGATGAAGTCGGTCCCAAAGTGCTCTGGGCACCTTCCAGAGGGGCAATAGCCTGTCATAAATCTCAAACAATGATCTCCCTACCTCCCTGTGAATATGGTGAAGAATATATAGAAGACTATAGCTGTTTTTTTCTTTTTTAAAACAGCATTTTAAAAAATATCGAACAATGCACAGGTTGTAGGCTGCTGCCACACTGAAAAATTAATGCAGTTTGACAACGGTTTAACTCTTATTGCAGTTTGTTGTGGCACCATAGCTCTCTGACAGAGAATGTTAAATATCTCACAAAACTACCAGTCCGAGAATTCCATAGCATTTAACCCTGACAGTTAAAGGAGTGCCAAACTGCATGGGTCCTAACTTGGGAGAAAGGTGGGATAAAAATAAAGTAAATAAATAATAAATTAATTCTGCAGTGCAGATGCAGCCTAAAGTGTATTTAAAAGGGGAATCATCCTTCCTGGAAGTTGCTATGATAGCTAATTCACCTATTTTCTTTTGACCAGACAAATGGCTGTTGGAGAATTTCAGGGACTACAAGAAAGACGTGGTGCCCTTGTGCTACATTGTGCCCAGCCCTTCCATACAGCTTGGCCTACATCCTTTAAACTAGCCAGCTATCCTACAATGTGGAGCTCTGGTGCCACAACAAACTATGCTTTCCAGAAGTCCATAGCATTGTGCCAGGGCTGTTCAAGTGGTGTCAAAGCAGATTATTTCTGCACTGCAGACTCTCTCTCTCTCTCTCTCTCTCACTCACTCTCTGTGTTATATTTTGTCCTTCATCTCAAGATTTTTGAGGTGGTCAGATTAGAACGTTCAGCATCTTAATATTTTATGACAGGGCAGTAAACCAGGGGACTTGATCTGTGTCTTGCAACTCTGACCCTGTTTTCATCTGTGGAATGTGGGAAATCATGCAGTTTCTATATCAGAGGAAGTTGTGGGTGGGGGAAGTTGGTCAGCGTGGGAGGTAAAACTAGACTATCTTTTCTCCCCAGACCTGCCCCCCCCATGTGATCGTGCAAACCTTCATGGCCTCTTTAAGGCAGCAAGTACATGCGTGGGCATGGGAGCTTGAAACTTCACCATATGCAAAGAAGTGGAATCAAATACTTCTGCTTTTCAGGCGCAAGGCAGTTCCAGAGCTTGTCAGATGTAATAATAATCATAATAATAATAAGCTTTTTTTGTATACCGCTTTTCCGTGGACGATCAAAGTGGTTTCCAATATCGAATTAACAAAACATAACACATCATGACTCTGCTTCTCTCCCCTCAAGATGGTGGTCAGGAGGAGGGCTACATCTAGTGATGTAGGCAACATCACTAGAGCAGCAAAGAACAGAATTGTATATTCAGAACATTGGCATGCTTATGATTGGTGACACCCAGTGTGGAGGTGGACAGTGAGGAGGCCAGACTGCCATGTTCTCCAGAGGGCCATTTGGGGTCCAGTATGGCTGCAGCCATGTTGCTGCATTGGTGTTGCTGCAGCCCTGCCAGAGCCCAAACAGAAGATACTGAACCCACCAGCAGCCTGGCGGGCTGTTCAGGGTCTGGTGTGACTGCTGGGCAAGTCAGAAAGGGATACAATGCCTTTCCTCACTTGCCCTGCAGTTGCGCCACTCCCATGGGCTGTACCACTCCACTGAATGTACATTCCCCTCTGAGATGTCACCCAGTGTAGTCTGCACCCACTGCACTCCCTTGTGATGTCACTGATTGAGAGAAGAGTGTGCTTTTCTTTTGTAGACATGTAGCATGACATAGTGGTTTGAGTGTTGCACTACAACTCTGGAGATCCAGGTTTGATTCACATTTTGGCCATGGAAACCCACTGGGTCACCTTGGGAAAGTTACATGCTCTCAGCCTCAGGAGAAGGCAATGGCAAATCTCCTCTGACCAAAACTTGCCAAGAAAAATCCATGATAGGGTCTTCTTAGGGTCGCCAGAAGTCAGAAACAACTTGAAGGCACACAACACACTACACAAGCTTGTTTCAGACTGCTCTTTGCCATAGCAAGGCCATTTTCCCAATGGAGGATAACCCTCCAATGTAGGATAAAACATTTGTAGGCCCTGTTAGAAAGGTATTTGTGCCACAGTTGTAGTTTGTTTGTGGCACTAGAGCTCTCCGACAGAGAAGGCTGACTGTTTCTTTGTCTTAACTGCACTCCTCCTTCTTCTAAGTCTAAACCTGCTCTTCATTTGATATTTTCTGCATAGGGTTTGAACAGATAGGGTGAAAGGATGCATGTGTGTCTAGCAGAGAGCCAATACAACTGCTTCAAAGGGTCTTGCATTCCACTGAGGGGCAACATGGTCCAGCACTTCAGGACAAATACTGGCCTAGTACGTAAGGGTCTACATCCTACAGGACAGCAAAGGAGCCTGAGTTGGGTAGCTAGGTTAGAGAAACATGAGGTAGTCTCAAGTGAGGAAAATAGAGTACTAGTCTGTATCTTGGGCTCTGTCCATGGCCCTGAAAAGCTTGCTCCCGAGTGTGGATTGATTTCAGGCTCCAAGGCCTTGAGGAAACTCATCTCCTCCTACTAAATGATACTGGCTAGAATTAAAAACTTTTTAATTGTGGCTGTTTCATTGCCAGGAGAGGGCAGTGGATATTTTTTATGTACATCACTGACTGAACATGGAGAAGACAGATCATACATGCTGCTGGCACACACGTACTACAACAGGTATTGAAGAAAACTAGAACAGGTACTGAGCAAAAAAAGAAGAGAATTTCCTAGCCATCCAGTGGCACTTATTTTAATAGAATCATAAATTTGGAAGAGACCACAAGGGTCATTTAGTTCAACCCCCTGCCATGGAGGAACTCACAATCAAAGTACCCATGACAGATGACCATCCAGCCACTATTTAAAGGCCTCCAAAAAGGAGACTCCACCACACTCCAAGAATGTGTTTCATTGTTGAACAGCTCTTACTGTCAGGACCTTCTTTCTGGAATCTCTTTTCCCTGTAGCTTGCATCCATTGTTCTGGGTCCTATTCTCTGGAGCTACAGCAAACAAGCTTGCTCCATCCTCAGTATGACACCCCTTTAAATACTTAAAGAGGGCTATCGTATCAGGCATTTCTTTTCTCTTTTTATAAAACAGTACAATCAGTACAATGAAAATGCGGCAAAAACTATTCCCAGTGAAGGGTAGGGAGACTCCTAATTTTAAATGTCAGGATTATGTTTAGCTACCCTACAGTGTGGGTAAGCAACTTTAGCAGGTCTGGAAGACCACTTGGACTGCCCCTGTAGTGAAGTGGCATGTGATGAAAAACATTTTTTTAGAGGCCCAGTGTATTTGGAAGGTTCACAAAGAACAAAAGCAACCTTGGGGTCCATGTCCAGCTCCAAGATAACTTTTTTGACCATCCCTGTCCTATAGTTGGAGAGAAAGAAGAGGACCAAAATAAATATTTTGTGGTTTTTTGGAGACAGGAAAGATACTTTAATATCTTACTTAAAATTCAGGGCAAATGAGAGGTTTATGGTCTGTGCATTTCTTAGGGGAGAAAAGATGGAATACCTTTTGGGAAGCAGCTACCAATCACATCTCCTTCATTCATCAGTAGCCCTAGTGGCATAGTAGTTCAGTATGCTGCTGTATAGTGGTCAGGTTCAAAGATATGCTTTGGATCCACACAGTTGATGCTGTAGGTGCTACAATTAAAATGTAGGGCAATTCCAGTATAATGCCAAGGATGAGTGTATAGAGGACATTGGCCATAGTTTTCTATGAAGCCCATCCCAAACCCTCCTAGGTGCCCATGGACCACAGGTGAAGAATCCCTGTTAGATGTTGCTGGACTGCAGCTCCTTGCAGCCCAAGCCAGTATAGCCAATACTGCGGAATGCTAGGAGTTGCAGCTGAGAGGCTTTCTGCACTGTCATTTGGGACGTCCGGAGGACGTCCTATTTTAAAAAAGGGGCGTCTCTTTTAGACGCCCCTGGGCCTAGTACGGACTCCGTCCGTACAAGATGGCGCCGACCCTTCTACATGGCCGGCGCCATCTTTGCGTGTCGGACGCTGAGCATCCGTACGCGTCGCGTCCTTTGTGACGTAGCGAGTGCGCCCCTGGCGCCTTGCTACGTCGCAAATGCGACTCAAAAAGAAGCTCCATTTTGGAGCTTCTTTTTCAGTCCGCAGGGGAGCCGCGCCATGTGGAGGCTCCGGCTCCCCCGCGGACTAGCCGGCGGTGGCGGCGGCAGACCGCCGCAAAGCGGCGGTCTGTACCCTGCCTTAGTAACTTCTGGAGAGCTGCAGAATTCTCATCCCAGCATAACGACTTGGCAGAGTTCCTTGGCTATCCGGAGGATGACTGGCCATTGATACTATAAGCTGAAACATGGCACCTGCAATGAAATTAAGGTCTGGTTTTCCTTCTGTGTCAACTCATGACAGTTACTAGGGTGTGGAATGCCCAAATTGTTTGATATATTTATCATTAATAAATCTACTTGCCCATATGCCCAAGGGTAGCTTTAATCATGCATCCAAAATCTGATTATTCACTAAGTAATAATGCACTAAGTAAGCACGGTTATATGGATATCTAATTCATTTGTTAATCTCCTGGATTATTATGCTTTATTTATATAGCACTGTAGAGTTGCACAGTGCTGTACATACAAACAATGAAATAGATTAGAATAAACCTGCCCATGGCGTACAATCTAAGAAGTAGTAGCACAATACATGTAAATAATACATAACAATACAGGAAAGGGTCCAATAAAACAGGCAACAAATTAAAAACGTCAAATAGCAAATAATAGTCATGCAATGCCTGGGAAAGCATCTCTGAACAGGAGGGTCTTCAACTCGGTTTTGAAACTAGTTAGAGAAGTGATGATCCATGTTCGTGGGGGAAGAAGGTTCCAGAAGTGAGTGGCAGCAAGTGAAAAGGGACAAACCCGGGATGGGGCAGAGAAAATCCTGGGCTGAGATAGCAGACCTTGACTACCAGAATAGAGGGCCCGAGCGGGAAGGTGATGAGAAAGTTCTGATAAATAAGGAGCCCAGGGCTTTAAAAGTCAACAAAAGGAGCTTATACTGAATACAGAAAGGGAGGGGGAGCCAGTGAAGGGATGACAACAAAGGGGAGATATGGTCAGAGTGGTGAGCAGATGTAATAATCCAGCTGAATGCTGAACAGAAATTAAAGGACAGAGGTAAGAAAGAGGAAGCCCAGCCAGGAGGATGTTACAGAAATCAAGTCATGATACCACTAGGGCATGGACCAGAATCTTGGCAGTAGAGTCAGAAGAGATATGGTCAGATTTTGGCAATATTTCATAAAAAGAATCTACATGCCTTGGCTGTGGTCTAGATCTGGGGGAAACACGACAGAGAAGAATCAAAAATAAAACCAAGACTATGGGCTTGCTGGACTGGTCAAATAGAAATGTCATCAACAGAAACAGAAAAGGAGTGTTGAAGAGTAGGCTTAGGTGTCAAAATGAGAAGCAATGTTTTGGACATATTGAGCTTCAAGCGTCGCTGCTGTATCCACTGAGAGACATTTATAAGACAATATGAAACTTGCTGTTCAAGAACTGGAGAAATGTCAGGGGTGGAAAGCTACAGCTGAGTGTCATCGGCTTACAGATGATAGGAAAAGCTAAAATGATTTTTCCTAGGAACAGTGTGTAGAGAGAGAACAAAAGGGGACCCAAAATAGAGCCCTGGGGAACTCCAACAGATAGGGGAACAGGGGATGACATCTGATCACCCGTGACCACTGCAAAAGATCTGTCTGACAAATAAGATCTAAACCAGTCGAGAACGGAGTCTGAAAACCCAAGGTCAGAAAGTATGTCAACTAGAAGACTGTGATTAACAGTGTCAAAGTCTGCAGACAAATCAAGAAGAATGAGAACAGAGTAAAGGCCATTAGCCTTGTCCCGTAAAAGATCATCCGAGATCTTAGTGAGAGCCGTCTCTGTAGAATGCCACGGGCGGAAACTGGACTGAAAGGGATTGAGAATGTAGTTGGCTTCAAGAAACTCAAGACAGCAAGAATTAACTACCTGTTCCAAAACCTTAGAATAACAATAACAATAACAACAACAACAACAATAATAATAATTTTATTTCTATCCCGCTTTTTGCCAGGCAATCAAAGCGGCGTACAACAGGTTAAAATACATCCATATATACATAATACCCCCCTTATAACAAGATTAAACAATGTAAGATTAAAAACTTCATATTAAAACCAACTAAGCTAAAAAAAATCATCATGGGCAGAGTTCGCTGGATGGGAAGTCTTATTTGTGGCCGAGCATTTTATTCCGGGAAGGCTTGCCGGAAGAGATCCGTCTTAATGGCCTTTTTAAAGCTCTCTAGGTTGGTAATTTGACGGATCTCGTCCGGCAGGCCATTCCATAAATTGGGAGATAAGGTTGGAGAGAAATCGGATGATAGTTAGAGAAAGAGGGGTTAAGAGAAGTTTTTTTCAGAACAGGGGAAACCAAATCATGTTTAAATACCGTAGGGAAAGAATCCATGGAGAGAGAGAGATTAAAGATATAGAGAAATGAGGGCAGGAAAGAGGGAGCTATAGAAATTAAAAGATGAGTAGGAATTGGATCAAGAGAATAAGATGCAGGTTTGGAAGAATTCAGTGGTGTAGAGAGTTCATCCAAAGAAACAAGAGGAAATACATAATTTTTTTTAGATGAGGGTGATAGAAGATTAGGAGTAGAAGAAGAATTGGGAGGGACTATCTCAGAGTGAATAGTGGTAATCTTTGAGATGAAATAGTGAAATCATTAGGAGAGAATGATGAAGAGACAGGAGGAGAGGGAGGTTTAAGCAAAATGTTGAAGGTGGAGAACAAATGCTGCGGGCGCCTCTCATTGGCGCAGATCAATGATTTGTAGTAATTCTGTTTTGCCATGGACTGGGCACATGAAAAGGAAGAAAGAACAAATTTGTAATGAATAAAATCAACCCATTCCCTGGACTTTTTCCAAAGGCGTTCGGCTGCTTAAGAGCAGGATTGGAGAAACCTAGCAATGGGGGTAAGCCTGGGCTGAGGCCTAGTCATAGAGGAAGAAGCGCGTACCGAGACAGGGGCAAAGCTGTCAAGAGTCAAGGAAAGAGTGGGGTTAAATAAAGACACTGTTGACTCAGCAGAGTCCCCAAGAGATAGAGAAGAAAGGTCTGACTGAGATGGTTAGAGTTAACATACCGAAGATCGCAAAAATAGCATTGAACAGTATGACAAGGAGGTGGAGTATAAGTGAGAGCAAAGGGGATTAAATGATGATCAGACAATGAAATGTAAAGTGCCAGGTAGTCAGAAATGACACACTTTACAGCAAGAACTAGGTCAAGACAGTGAACGAGAGAATGAGTTGAGGAGCTGGAATGTGGTTGAAGGCCAAAAGAAGCTAAGAGAGAGCTAAAGCGAGATGTTATAGAATGATTGGAATCATCAAAGTGGATATTAAAGTCACCTAGGATAAAGTAGGGACTGCATCCAAAAGAAAAAATGTCAGCCATGACTCAAAGTCTGAGAGGAACTGGGTAGCAGAACCAGGAGGGCGATAGATAACTGAATCTGGAGTTGTAAAGGAAAAAAGAGTCTAATAGAATGAGGGGGGGGGAGATAGAACTTGGAACTGGCAGGAGTTAGACGATAAGACACCAACCCCTCCTCCTCGACCCTCAGGACGGCTTGTGTGGGAGAAAGAGAGACCACCAAAAGAAAAGGCAGCGGAGGTAGCAGTATCATGGGCTGGGAGCCAGGTTTCTGTAAGAGTGAGGAGATTAAGTGATTTAGAGAAAAAGGTCATGAATTGCTGCTGCTTTAGGGGCAGCAGAGCGACAGTTCCAGAATGAACAGAAGAATGGAAGCAGGGAGATAGGAAGAGGCCAAATGAGGATCAGGTAGGTAATATAGGCCTGTTACAGACTATCAAAATAAAGCTGCTTTGGGTTTCTTTGGAGATATGCTATTTAAATGATGCACGGGCCCTAAGGGTCTGTAGGTCATGCCAAAGCCACACTCCATTCCTAAGCACTGGAGTGCAGCTTTGGTGCAGCTTCCGGATTCTTAGGATGCATGCATCATTTAAACAGCATACCTCCAAAGAGACCCACAGCAGCTTTATTTTGGCAGTCTGTAACAGGCCATAGAAGAGACAATTAACCAATGTTAATGTGATATACTTCGGGTTACAAGGCATAGGCCATACATCTGAAGGCTTGTTTCCATTTTCTTTCACCTTTCTGTAAAGATCTCTCTCTCTCTCTGTGCTTGTGTTTATTTTACAAAAGGAGATATTCTCTTTTTTGCATATTAATATCATGTTTTTAGCCCGAATCACTAGATCTAAAAAAGGTCTGGACCACCTAGATAAGGCATCTTTAAATAAGAGTAAATTCCAGCACTTTGGAGGCATCAAAAGGAGCTATAATCCAGGGATCAATGCCACCCCTTGGGGGATGCAGCAAGAGACACTTTGGTAGGAAGACAGAAGAGAAGCAGAAACTCCAGTTTAATCTGCAAGGTTACATTGTAGCATTCAGAGCCCAAAAACCTGGGGGCTGACACTGGTTCCCAGCAGTGCATTGCCAGCCTTCACACAGTCAGCCAGATGAGGCCCTGAAAGAAAAGAGTCCATGGACAAGTATTCATCAAGACTTAAATGTCAATCACACATAAACCTGGACATACATAATGATTGATATGTTGGAAATACAGTTTTTCATGATGCAACTCACTTTTTAAAGTGTCTGATGAACAGAAATATTCTTATTGAGTAATGAGGTGGTAACTGAGAATGGAGAAATGGGCTTCTGGCATCTGAGCTGTTCTCATTCTCAATTATATGAGATGGTAATCCAAAAAGGAACATAGAGGAATACCCAGGAGAGCCTGGGAGCATTAAGCCACTGGTGAGTCAAAGGGGCAAACAACCAAGGAAGATTGATCATTCTTAGCTATGCAGCCTTCATTTTATGCTCTCTTCCATGGCCAGAGGGATAGCTGGAGACATCTTTGCTCTCATCTCTAGACTTTCCTTTCTAGCCCTCTCCTGGTTTACATCTGAAAAACTGTTAATTCAGGTGAGAATTCTGATGAGAATCATAGGGCTTTTACAAAAATAAGTATTCCAGGTGCAGAAATCGCACCTTTTGCAAAAGGAAAATAGGTTTTGAGATAGGCCTAAGGCACAAAACCAAAAGTACTTCAAGGGCATTTACAAGGATGCAAGAAAGTGTTACCTGCCTGCAGATGAAGGTGAAAAAGAAAAGGCTCTGGCACAACAGAAAGTGTTTTAATACTGTTTGGGCAGTATATTTCGAAACTGAATGCTACTTTCTGTGTATAATGCCCTTGTCATTTAATTAATCAATGAACAGCCAGTAAGCCTAATGTGTTCAATTTTCCTCCCTATTTTTATAACTTCACATTATAAAATTTCCAGTTCCACATTTTATGTCCAATGCACATAAACAAAAACTTGGAGAAGCCCACTGATGCAACCTAATCTGACAAATGGAAGCTCTTTCAATAAGCCATGTCCATCATTGTTACCATCATTTATTTAAAAATAAAATAAAGATCTGAATTGAGACAAAATAAAGCCCAACTTCCCAGAAAGCCCTACCAAGCATTATTTCCATGCACCTGTCTCTGAAAAACTGCTATTTTTCCTCTGTCTCTCTTTTATTCCTTTCAGGCAATTTTGGTGATGCCTTACAAACTCATCTGTACTTTACCCCTTCCAGCTTCACTGTATCTCCTTCTCCTGCCTACTGGTAACAGATCACTATTTTTATTTGTATTGTCATTAAAGAAAAAGAAAATCAAAACTGGAATGAGAGCCAAGTAGGATTACTTCTTTCTCACAAATTTGAGTCTTAATGAGGGATTGATTCTACCAGAGGAATGGGGCTGCAGTTGGGGTCTTATCCCCCTCCCCTTCCAGGCCCTGTGCCCCTCCATTCATCCTCATCCCATTCGTTGTCTTGCAGGCCTACTGCATCTCACCTGCAGCCACCTGAAGCCAGTTGAGAGCTTTTGCTTCCAGTAGCTCCCACTCATCCCTCTGCTCTGAAGCCTTGGAGTGGAGCCAGAGGATGGCCAGCACTGTTGCCCACACATTTGGGGAAACCTGGTGATGATGGAGAAAAAATAAGAGACATGTTGATTCCTGTTCACAGTGCCCATTCTTAAAGAAAACAAAT
>JACSCI010000110.1:11820-31162 GCA_016801065.1 Sceloporus tristichus | reverse complement strand
CAACACTGACTGGCAGAAGCTCTCTAGAATGCCAGGCAGGATTCATTCCTAGCTCTTTCTGGAAACCCTTAGGAAATATTAACCAGGCCAACCCAGCTTTTATATATTGGCCTGGTTAATATGTTGACCCCTATCCTGCCATTCCTCCATGAAGCCAAGGGTGATCTAGATCAGTACTAATCAAAATGGTACTCTGTAGACCACAGATGCTTCCTGAGCTATCATCTGCTTGTCTGTGTTGAATTTTCAGGAGGGAAAGAAGTAGTTGTAGCTGTTTTTCATTTTGATTGTCTCTCAGTGATTAGCTCATTCAAAAAACATTTTCTTTAATTCACCTTGATATGCGACTGGTATATTTCTATGGATGAGAGGCCCTTGAATTGGTTTGCCCAGCTCTGTGTTGACACCAACATAGGCTGTCTGTGAACACACCACCCCAGAGCTCAGGCTTGTCTCCAGTGCCAGGTGTTTCTTGTCCATTTCCTCTGCCCCATCCAGTTCCTGCAACAGGGCCTGAGCTGCCAGCCGATGAACAGGGAACCTGGAGAGAGAGTGAGAGAGCGAGAGGTAGAGCGAGAAGTAGAGGTATGGGCACTACTCTGCAAGCTTGATTAGATTGAAAGACCACAGGCTTTGCCTTAAGATGGATGAAAATCACCAGCTAAAGAAATCTAGGTCTTTTCCACTTGCCTTCTTCTGTGTGAGCATGGAAAAACAAGCCACTAATCATGGTTTGACCATGTGACTTAAACTTCCAAAACACACGAGAGTTAGTGCTTGGATGGCTTTCAGGGGAACCATTTTGGAGTAACTCATTGATTCACGCATCTTACATGCTCTCTTTTTGTCTGAAAATCATCCTCCAAACATGTTTTTTTTTTAAAATGAGGAATTCAGTATAGGCTTGCAAGAATGAAAACTGGAAAGTGGGATATAGATACTCCAAAGAACCAAAGAATTAATAATGATTGCGAAGAAGACAGAATGTTGTTTGCTACCTGGCTGTGTGACAAGCAAGATTTGTTCAAATTCTTTTTTCTACAAAATCATTATAGATACAATGTGAAGTCGAAGGCTTTCATGGCCAGCATCCATTGTTTTTTGTGGGTTTTTCGGGCTATGTGGCCATGTTCTAGAAGAGTTTCTTCCTGACGTTTCGCCAGCCACATTGCCTTAAAAAACCAAAAAAAACCATTATAGATACAGTTGGCCCTTCAGATCCATGGGGGTTCTATTCTGGACCCCCCCCCAGATGCTGGAACCCACAGAACCTCAAGTCCTGTTGATTTTAATGGTGGTGCAACTATGTGCATGCATCGCCATTGGAGTGACAGGTTGGGGCCATCCACAGATGCTCAGATTTTCAGATAACAAGCCTGTGGTTGGAATGGGCTGACTTTATATCTCCTAATTAGGTTGATTTGGGAAGGAGTAGTGTCTGCAAAAGTGGAGTTCAAGGACTGCATGTGGCCCATAGGTAGCACTTTTCCCTTTCCTCCTCTCCACAGTGGTAGGGCTGGCATTAGTGGGAAATTATATTGGAACATCCAGTGTTATTGCTACACACTGATACAGCCAGATAAGCCCACCAGATTATACTTACAAAAAGGCACTCCCCAAAACAGGTTGTCCAGGGTCCCAACCAAACCTAATGTACCTACTGAAGCTTTGTTAATTTCTCAACCACCTGCATGCAGTGAACTTAACAATAGTCAGATTTCTATAATTTATGTCCTAGGCTGAATCTGCACTGCAGAATTAATACATTTTCATACTGCTTAACTGGCCCCCATCCTATGGAATCCTGGGATTTGTAGTTTGTTGTGGCACCAGAGCTCTCTAACACAGAAGGATAAATATCTCATAAAACTACAAACCCCTGAAGTCTACAGCATTAAGCCATAGCTGTTAAAGTGGTGTCAACTGCATCAATGCTGCAGTGCAGATTTAGCCCTAAACATGGAGCTCAGGAACTTCACATTGGAACCAGGATGATCCTAGTTTTTCCATTTTGCTAGAAATCACAGTACAATGAGAACTCCCCTTTCATCAATGGCAAACTCTGTGGGGGTATACAAAGAAAGACGTACCTATCCTTTTCTTGAGCACTGAGGGAGAACTTTGCCTTTTCCATGAAAGTCTGATCTTGGATGGCATAATGAAGGACAGCAGTTCCTTCTGTAGAGTGTGATGACTGCAGAGGAATAGAAAGTACCTCAGTAGAGTGATGTGGGTGGTAGCAGCTTCCCCTTGACATGCTAGGATTGTAAATCTCCAGAGGTTGCTATGCTAGAACTCCCTCAGCAAAGGCTTGTCTGATTTGTTATTTAGGATATGAGTCAGGGATTTTTCAGCGATTAGGATCCCGATAGAGATTACTTGCCTGATACTGCCCACGGATCTGGGCATAGATGAGGCACCGCTGCCCTTGGAAAATGACCTGAGGCCCAGATCCCACAACCACAGCTTCAAGATCAGGAGGCAAGTCCCAGTTGAGAGAAATCTTTGTCACTGCTGGCTGCAGGGCCTTCTTCAAAGACTGTAGTGCCTGTAAAAAGATAGCCATCTTATATGGGAGTTGGAGAGTGCCAGTGCTCTACTGTAAAATTAGCAGCTCAATTTTCACATTAAAACAACAACAATAACAATTACCCAACAAAAATTGAAACCCCACTACAAATCCTCTCAGTCTCTAGATCTTATGGATGTGAAGTTCTGCTTAAATCTGTCAGGGCACTGGTACAAAGAAGCCAGAAAAGTGGCTGAAAAAGATGCTCGATTATCTTATCTATCTGATTTTATATCCTGCCTACCACAAGTGGGACCACAGGGACTCACAGGATGATTAAAGGTGGCATTAAATAATAAAAAAGAGTAAGTTATAGCATTGTGGTTTAAGTGCTGAACTAGGATACTATGAGACCAGGGTTCAAATTCCCACTTGGCCATGGAAACCCATTGGGTGTCCTTGAGCAAGTTATACACTCTCAGTCTCAGAATAAGGCAATGACAACGACCCTCTAAATAAATTTGGCCAGGAAAATCCCATGATGGGTTTGTGTTAGGGTCTCCGTAAGTCATAAAAGAATTAAATGCACACAACATTAATTTATAACATAAATACAGTTTTTAAAAGTTTAAATAGCACAACAACAACAACAACTATTATTATTATTAAAAATCGAATATGCAGCACCAATAGTTTAAAAACGCTCCCTCAGCATCTACTCAGTTGTCAAAAGTCTACTTGTATATAGGTCTTTGTCTGATGATCGAAGGAAAACACAGAGAAGGCCAGTCCAGCTTTTATTGGAAAGGAGTTCCAGAGCCTGGAAACAGCCATGGAGAAGAGCCCTTCTATACTACACAATTACAGCATTATGATTACACTTTAACAGCTACAACAGCCTCCTATGGAATTCAGGGCTTTGTAGTTTGGTGAGCCACTGCAACACTCTGGTTGAGAATTCAAAATACCCCTCTCTAAACTGCCAATCTCAGGGTTCCATAGGGTGGAAAACATGGTGGTTACAGTGGAATCATAGTGCTATAATTCTGTAATATGAAAGGGCCCCAAGAATCTTTCTCCTACATTCTAGCCAAATGTGGTAGGAATGAGATATGAGTTTTTCCTGAAAATATCAGCAACCCATGCAGGCTTGTATGGGGAATACAATATTTCAGACAGCCTGGATGCAAGTCATATTCAGTATGACCCCTGTGTCTGTGGGACTGGTAATTGTGGTTTCACTTGCCATATGGGAAAAAAGGTCTCTCTAGGCATCTCGACATCCTACAGCATGACTCTATGGTCAAACTCTGTAGAAATATACTGTTTGCATTTAACTGTGGTTTCACTTATCCATGGGAATCATGGGAATAGATCCCCTGCAGATACAGGAGTTGTACTTATAGCTTTTAAGGTCATAAACAGCATTCTGTACTTGCACTTCGAAACAGATGGGCAGTCAGCAAAGCTGTTATAATAATAATAATAATAATTTTTATTTATATCCCGCCTTTCCAATTGCATGATCAAGGCGGCTTACAAGACAAGAAACAATAAAATACAGGTAAAAGCATCACAATATAAAAAGTTTAAAAACATCATTACTAGGGGTAGGAACGGGAATCTATACAAATCACAATTCACTAGGGGCAAGAAAAAGACAATATATTGCACTAATCCGGGGTCGAAGAACAAGAACAAGGAGCAGAGAAAGAACACTATTACCTAGAGTGAAAAAGCCAGCTGGAATAGATGCGTTTTTAATTGTTTCTTAAAAGAAACTAAAGATGCAGAGGAACGGAGCTCGATAGGGAGCTTATTCCACAATGAGGGGGCGGCGATAGTAAAAGCCCTCTGTGAGGTCCTCACCAAATGGGATTTGGGGACCTCTAACAAATTGGTCCCAGATGTTCTGAGTGTGCGGGGCGGATTGTATGGGGAGAGACGGTCCTCCAAGTACCCTGGGCCCAAGCCATTTAGGGCTTTATAGGTCAAAACCAACACCTTGTATTGAGCTCGGAAGCGAATGGGTAGCCAGTGGAGATCTTTTAAAATAGGTGTTATGTGGTCTGTCCTGGAGCTACCAGCGACCAGTCTGGCTGCCATATTCTGCACCAATTGAAGCTTCCGGGTTTGGTACAAGGGTTGCCCCATGTAGAGCGCATTGCAGAAGTCCAATCGAGAGGTTACCAAAGCATGTACAACAGTTTCAAGGTCCCGACGGCCCAGGTAGGGGCGCAGCTGGCGTATCAGCCGGAGCTGATGACAAGCACTCCTGACCGTCGCGTCCACCTGGGATGTCAGATGAAGCGACGAATCAAGGAGTACTCCCAAGCTGCGCACCGAGTCCCTCAAGGGGAGCGTGACCCCATTCAGGACAGGCTGACAAATCTCACCACCCGGAACCGAGGGACCTATCACCAGTACTTCCGTTTTCCCTGGATTCACACTGAGTTTGTTCTCCCTCATCCAGCCCATTACCGACGCCAAGCAGGCATCTAGAGGAGAGATGCCATCCTTAGTTACTGCATCAGTCGGAGACACAGAGAAAATTATTTGGGTGTCATCAGCATACTGATAACACCGCGCCCCGTGTCTCCGGATGATCTCTCCCAGCAGTTTCATGTAGATGTTAAAAAGCATAGGGGATAAAATCGCTCCCTGAGGGACACCAGATGTAAGTGCCCTCTTATCGGAGCGACAATCCCCCAGCTCCACCATCTGGAATCTACCCGAGAGGTAGGACCGGAACCACTGCAAAGCAGTGCCCCCGATACTCAACTCCCCCAGGCGTTCCAGAAGGATACCATGGTCGATGGTATCGAAAGCCACCGAGATGTCCAAGAGCACTAACAGGGACACGCTTCCCCTGTCCATGCTCAGACGGAGGTCATCAACTAAGGCGACCATGGCAGTCTCAACTCCATAGCCCGCCTGGAAGCCAGTTTGAAATGGGTCCAGAAAATCGGTGTCATCCAAGATCGATTGAAGCTGGAAGGCGACTGCTCTCTCGATCACCTTCCCCAAAAAAGGTAGCAGCGAGATGGGCCGATAGTTGTTATGAATCAGGGGGTCTAAGGAGGGTTTCTTAAGCAAGGGTTTAACCACTGCCACTTTCAATTTAGATGGAAACTGACCCTCTCTTAGAGAAGTATTAATGATGCGGTGCAACATAGTCAGCACCGCATCTCCCCCCTGAGCTGCCAACCATGAGGGACAGGGATCAAGAGAGCACGTCGTCTTCCTAACGCTTCGAAGGATCTTGTCCACTTCATCGGTACTAACAAACTCAAAGCGATCGAGTATAACTGGGGCCACGGATGCTTCGGACGCCTCTCTTACAGGACCTGCATAAATACTGGCGTCAAGATCAGCCCTGATCTGAGAGATTTTATCCGCAAAGAAGTTATTAAAATCATCACAGCAGGCTTTAGATGGTACCAGAATAGGGCTCAGGGAGGGAGGGAGCTGAGTCAGCTCCCTCACAACCCTGAACAGCTCTGCTGGACGCGACTCTGCGGACGCAATACGTGCAGCATAGAACGAATTCTTAGCTGCACCTATTGCCACTCCATAGGCCTTCAAATGAGAGCGAAGGAGTGTCCTGTCAGATAAACGCTGATGTCTTCGCCAGTTACGCTCTAGTCATTGCACAGCCTGCTTCCTTACTCTAAGATCTTCCGTATACCATGGTTGTTTATTAGGAGCAGGCCGGTAAGGACGCTTGGGAGCGACACTGTGTATAGCCCTGGACAGGTTGGTATCCCAGATATTAGCCAGGGCATCAACAGAATCACCGTCAGAACCAGTTGCATATCCCTCTAGGGCTTCTTGGAACTTTTTGGGTTCCATCAGCCTTCAAGGGTGGACCATCCTAATGGGTCCGCCACCCCCGGGTGAGCTTAAGGTAGAAGCCTTGATTCGAGCCTCAACCAAGAAATGATCCGTCCATGACAAGGGAGAGATGTTTGAGATCTCTACCCACGGAACCTCCATGTCCGTACTAAAGATCACATCAAGGGTATTACCAGCGCAATGCGTAGGCCCTGAGACTAGTTGAGACAGGCCCATGGCTGTCATGGTAGTCATGAACTCCCGAGCAGCACCTGTTGGAACTTCACTGGCCTCGAAAGGGATGTTGAGGTCTCCCAAGACAAGAAGTCTTGGGGACTCCAACACCAGTTCCGAGACCAGCTGTGTGAGCTCGGCCAGGGAGTCTGTTAGCGCACGGGGTGGCCTGTAGACCAACAGAATCCCCAGACTGTCTCTAGCCCTCAGGGACAGGTAAATACACTCGATGTGATCTGTTTTCCGGACTGGGATCCTGGTTAAGGAGAAGGTGTTTTTATGGACCAAGGCAACACCACCCCCCCATCCACCTAACCTGATCTGGTCCTTAACTGAAAACCCGGCTGGGAGGGCCTGGGCCCACACTGCCTCACCCTCAGGCCCAAGCCAGGTCTCAGTAATGCACGCCAGGTCGCAGTTTTTGTCCTGCAAAAGATCATAAATGATGTGGGTCTTGTTCTTTATGGACCTGGCGTTGCATAGGAGCAGAGACAGGGTTTGTGGTACGACTGGGCTGAACCCCAGGCCTTTTTGGTTAGGAAAGTGGAAGGAAGGGGAGACAAGTTATAACATGTAAATGACCCTGGTCCGTAGTCTGGCGACTGCATTTCCAACCACCTATAGTATAAACATTCTCCAAACACCCTTTGAATGCAGATTGACATACAGCACATTGTTGTTGTTGTTGTTATTGTGTGCTTTCAAGTCATTTCTGGCTCATGGAGACCCTAAGGTGACTCTATTCCAGGGTTTTCTAGGCACGTTTAATCAGAGGGGATTTGCCATGCCATCCTCTGATGTTACAGGAATCCAAATTGAATACAACTAGGGCACTGTGGTCACATCAGACAAATCGAGGAATGGACCCAACTGGCATACTTGTTTAAAATGTGCAGACTCATGGCCATTGAAGAATCTTAGGCCCAAATCCCACTAGAGCACAAATATTGACTCAGTGTGAAACAGGCATCTAGGCAAACAAAGGGAGGAGAGGAGAAGACTATGCCAAAATGCCAGTCTAAGGCTCAACTGCTTTAATGCCCAGCCTCTTAAGATTTGGATGAACATCCAGAGAGAGAATCTTTATTTATTGAGGTTTTACTCATGTTCTCCACATTAATCTCAACTGCTTTTTAGGGTAAGGATACTAAAATCTGACACTGAAAAGAAGTATGGCAAATTGCCTGCAGCTTAGGCAAGACAAGTGGAGATGAACACACTGAGCAGGAAGAAGAGCTCTTCTGCCCTCACCTTGGCCTGCATGCGCTCCTTGCCTGTGATGAACTCTGCACTGCCACCAGCTGCCCGTGCCACACCTTTGATGAGGGCAGTGGAGGCCCCTTCTCCAATCCCAAAGGAGAAGCACCTGTTGAGGGGAAGAGGAGGAAAGCAGGTCAAAGAAGTCAAAGAACCAGGAATGCAGGCTGGGAGGCATTTTAGCTTCTCTTCTCTAGCCTTACCTGTGGGAGTTGCTGTGACTTTTAACTTCAGCAATGACTTCATTTGTATTATGGACTTCACCATCAGTAAACATGAAGAGCTAAGGGAAGAGAGAATGGGGGGGGGACAGAATGGAAGTGTGAGGTAAAGGCTATTCTAGCCATTGGGTGATTCGATGACAGAGAAGAACAGGAAAAAGGACAAGGGGCAGTTCTATACAATGTCTCTACACCGAGGTCCACTCTGAGGCAGGTGATGTCAATCACAATGAAGGATGGGGCAAAACAAATTGCCCTTTTGCAGTGGCGTCCCACTGCCCCTTTCCTAGCCAGATCAGGGCCATGGAAACCCCATGCCATGGCCCCCATCTGGCACTTTGCCAGCACTAAAAAGAACGGCAAAATGCTGCTTCTTTTAGCACCAGCAAAAAGATGCCCTTTCTTCTGCAACAGCAGCTTTTCAGGGTTTCTTTGATACTGTGTGTCTAAACACTGTGCTAAAGAACTGGTGTGATGCTGCCTGCCATCTGGTTAGGCGGGCGGTATGATGCCAGTGTTGGGGCAGAGTCGGAGTATGCACTGTGTGAATATCATGTCCCCACTTTGCCCTGAGGCTGGCGTTAAACAGCCTGGCGTTAAATAGCTGGCGTTGTTTAGCCCCTAAGTTATTCAAGTGTTTTTAAAGTGAGAAATAACTCTAATCAAGAATTGTGAAAAAACTCAAAAATATCCTTGGTCTCCTTGTATGTCCTTCCATTAAGAGCCCCATATGAAAGATTCTACTACTCAGAGACAGTGTGGTGTTGCTGGACTGGAACTAGGAAGATACAAATCCACACTCATGTCAGAAAGACTTATTTGGTGGTCTTGAACCAGGCTCTCTCTGTTTCTCAGCTTGAGTTTACTTGTGGGCTAGTTACAATGATATAGTGAAAAGGAGAGATTATACTTTGAGATCACTGAATGAATTGTAACTGAAAGTAACTAATTATTTAATAATTAGTAATTAGATATAATTAGTGGATTAGTTAATAAGATGTGAAGACATGTTTCCTTATTTGTGCAGAGCTACAGTTAGAGATTTTTGAATGGTAACTTCCATGGAACCATGTGTGTTCCACTACCCTTCCCAAAAAATTAACATCCCTGTATTTACTAATATTTTGGAGGTCTTTTGACTTCTCCACAAAATGTGATCCTCTACAAAGGAATTATTCCCCTGCACAGACCCTCAGTACCTGTCGAGGATGTCCTTCACGGCACGGCTGGCTGTAAATAGCCTTCAGAGGCTGCAGGATCTCTGTTCCTCCCAAATCAGCCTTCAGATTCTTGATACGTTCTAGGGACTCTGACATGGTCTTCTGGGTATATTCTACACTCTGCCTGCAGAAGAGACCAGAGAGACAAAGCTAGAATGGCATTTCCCCAAATTCAGCAAAACATTTTTATGGATCTGGACCACTTGTCTCATTACTAAAACTCAGGCTCAGGTAGAGTTTACATAAATAGGGGGAGGAATGCATAAATAGGGAGGAAAAGACTTGGGATAGAAGGGCCAGTCCAAGATATTTTGCTGCCTCAGGCAGAGCAGGAAGGTATACCCTCTCTGTTGGATAATATATTATATCTAATGTTGGTCAAGTAGTTTTGGCATCTGGGCTATAAAATCCTAACAAAAAAATTTCAGAGCAATGAAAAGAGGTAACATGGCAAAAAAAAAAAAAAAAAAAAAAAAAAAAAAAAACAAAGGAAGAACAGAATGGAAAAGAGGAAAACACAAGTTAGACACAGCAACCAAGATAATTTACATGTAGGATGTTATTCCATTAAGTAATCTGCAGATGATTACTGAGGACACTATTGCAAGGAAAAGGAGCTGGCTTACCTAAGGCTCCTTCTTTTTGGCTTTTCTTTTCCCTCCTTGGTTAAGTATGTTGGCTTTGCTTAATTGTCCTTTTCAAGACCAAGAAAGCACTGAGTTCTCCACATAATTCAATAGTACCTAGTTTTAATCTTTGCCAAAATCAAATGACAACCCAGAAACCAGTGGGAGTTGGAAAAGTGAGGACGTAAAGCTGGCTGGGAGAACTTTTGGTCTTCCAGGTGTTTTGGACTACAGCTCCCACAATACCTTGCAAGTGAACATTCTGGCTGGGGATTCTGGAAGTTCTAAAAACTCTGAGGGTCAAAAGTTTCACTCCCCTGGAGCATACTGGGTATGCTATGCTGATTTGTTTTAATACTCACGGGTAGAATGAGTCATATGTGGACCCAAAACCATAGATGTTGAAGTAACATCCCAAAGGAAGACTCTTCAGTAAGAGGATCAGGGTCTCCTGGGATGTGGAAACATGAAAAGAAAAGAAAAAAAGGCTTGAGTCACCCTGAATATCCTAACCTACAATTTAGGATGTGTTTCAACATTATAGGTTGAACATTATTCTTCCCCAATCCCACCCACCTCCAGTCTTTCATAATGCTGTTCTTCAGTCCTGGTGTTGTGATGATTGGAGTAAAGGATTAGGGCTTGGGAAAGCAAGGGTGCTAGCATTACTTAACCAAGAGCCTCTCTTTCTGACTTCATACAATCACTACTTCACAGGCTTATTGTTAGATTAAAATGGGTGCATGAGAATGAACCACTGTGAGCATCAGTGGCATTTGACAGTTTTCATGTCAATGGGCCATAGAATCATAGAATCGTAGAGTTGTAAGAGATCACAAGGGCCATCCAGTCCAACTATCTGCCATGCAGGAAATCACAGTCAAAGCATCCCCGACAGATGGCCATCCAGCCTCTGCTCCAAGGAGGGAAATTCCACTACACTCTGAGGGAGTGTGTTCCACTGTCGAACAGCCCTTACTGTCAGGACGTTCCTCCTAATGTTGGGGTGGAATCTCTTTTCCTGTAGCTTGCATCCGTTGTTACGGGTCCTAGTCTCTGGAGCAGCAGAAAACAAGCTAGCTCCCTCCTCAATATAGCATCCCTTCAAATATTTAAATAGAGCTATCATATCATCTCTTAACCTTCTCTTCTCCAGGCTAAACATCCCCAGCTCCCTAAGTCGTTCCTCATAGCACATAGTTTCCAGATCCTTTAGTAATTTTAGTCACCTTCCTTTGGACATGCTCCAGTTTCTCAATGTCCTTTTTGAATTGTGGTGCCCAGAACTGGACACAATATTCCAGGTGGGGCCTGACTAAAGCAGAATACAGTAGCACTACATTACATCTCTTGATCTAAACACTATACTTTTATTGATGCAGCCTAAAATTGCATTAGCCTTTTTAGCTGCCGCATCACACTGTTGACTCATGCTCAACTTGTGGTCCACTTGTACTCCTAGATCTCTTTCACACGTAGTCTCTTTCAGCCAGGTGTCCCCCATCCTATATCTGTGCATTTCATTTTTCTGCCCGAGGTGCAGTACCTTACATTTCTATATATTGATTTTCATTTTGTTAGCTTTGGCCCAGCTTTCTAGTCTATTCAGGTCATTTTGAATTTTGTTCCTGTCCTCTGGAGTATTAGCTATTTCTCCTGATATGGTGTCATCTGCACATTTGATAAGTATGCCCCCAATTTTGACATCCAAGTCATTGATAATAGCATTGGGACCAGGACAGAACCTTGTGGGACCCCCCTGGTCCCTTCTCTCCAGGATGAAAAGAAACTGTTGTTGAGCACCCTTTGGCTGCAGCCAGTCAACCAATTACAAATCCATGTAACAGTTAACTTGTCTAGCCCACACTTTACAAGCTTGCTTGCAAGAATGTCATGGGAACCCTTGTCAAAGGCCTTACTGAAATCTTCTCTTGAGTTTTCTTTGAAGTTGAAAGGGATTATCCAAGGTGATGAGCTTGATTTGGCCAGATATAGTTCAAAACCTTGGATAAAGTCTGGAGAAGATTAACTTCACCCACTAACATGAGTCACATACATAGTAGCACACACAGCCCCCCACGTTTCCCAAAGTCCCATAATTCCATTTCATGCATCCACAGGGTACCTTGGCACTCTGAATACGCAAGGGTGACTCCTGATTGTAGTCAGTGTAGCAAGCCATGCTGCCAGAACGATCCAGCAGGAAGATGAATTCCCCAGTAGCATTCTGACCTGGTTTGGAGGCTGTGATACTGGGGTACAAGGTAAGCAGAAGTGCTGGGTCCCCCATCAGTGAACCTGTGTTTTGAAGAAAGAAGGGATGTTCAAACAAGGATTTGCAACCCATGGTGGCACATGGGTTAACAGCAACCTTTTCACTGCAGCCTCCACCCTGGCCATCACCTTAGGCTTTGCTCACCAGGGGCAACTCCAGGCTTCCCAGCTTCAAAGAAGGCACTAGGTTTGTGAACATCCTCGTAATATATCAGGAACTCCACATCTCGGTCAAATTGGTGCCCTTCAGCCAAAGAGACCTTTGGGATAAGAGAGATAAACAAAACACCTTGCCAACTGACCTTCAGATGAGCTCCCCCTCTTCTGTTTTCCCTTCGCTGTACATGATTTGGAAACATTACTGCATTGTGCAATATGTATTTCCAAACCATGTGTCCAGCTGAACTTCTAAGTGGGGATAATAAAATAAGTTATAAAAAATTGATGTAACTGATAGGGATCAACGGCTGAGGAGGCTGCCTGCTGTTTCGCTGCCGATCTGCCCTTTTTGTATAGGCATGATCATAGTTCTAGGCCAGAGTTGACTAAAGTCCTCTGAAGCCTGCAGAGGAAAATGAAGATAGTGGAGCTTGCTGTTTTCAGGGTGTAGTTCATGGGATGTGTGCTGTGCATCTGGGATGGAATAACTGGCCCTGACCCACATAGTTGACAACCCCTATTCTAGACTAATGCAAAGATCACTCATGAATCAGGATAAGTGTTTATCCTTCTAGCATAGGGCCATTTTTATGATTCTTGAAGAGAATGTTTTTAGCTCACAGAAACATAATAAGAAAAGTGGGAGTAGTTTATCTTTAAAGAACTTGCATCCTTTTGATGTGATTTCCCCCACACCTTATTTTAATTCCAAATTTGTTTCTAGTTTCATTTTGAGGGCCTGATGCAGACGCCAGGGGATCCTGGGGAGCAGAATTAATGGATTTCAGACCTCAGGAGCTGCCCATCCCTCCTCTACAGTCTGGAAACTGGACTTGGATATAATCACTTTAAGGCTGCAAATCTCAATCTCTTAAAACTGCCAGTCTCAAATGCAATCTTAATCTAAAGGAATTCACTCTGGATTCAGCATGAAGCCTCTCACACCCTATGCATACTTTTTGTTAACCTGGCAATGTTTGCACTCTTTCATTCATTTATTCTATAGTGCTGTTTGCTCATGCATAGAGATGACAAATAGCACTGTAACTGGGATTAACTCCTCAAATCCAGCCTGCCTTGTGATATCAACGTGTGACTTGCTTGATGGTGGTGGATTCTGGTGCTTTCTGTTTTTAAAACTTTGAGGCTACACCTGCTGAACTAGTCTTGCAGTTTAGCGACAATTCAGCAAACAGGGCTACAAAAAAGCCATTGTGTTGTTTTCAGTATGCCTCTCCCTAGCTAAAAAAGCAAACCACCACCTGGTGATTCATACAGTAGATAATGAGTCAGTGTACTGTTATATGTCTATCCTTTATAGGTGATAAAGGCCCATTCTTGCTCAAAACAGTCAATTATTAAACAAAATAGCAAGCTAACCTAGCTATGGGGAGAGAGAAGGTAATAAGGATGAGAACCGTGGCATAGGAGTATGAGGAGATATAATATTAGGTTTTCCCCTCAATTCCCAAAGGAAATCTTCCCTAACTATCTGCTGGGTATTTGCAATTAGAGCTTTTCTTAGAATGTTCTCATCTAAAAGTAGATTAGGAAATATGTTGACACAGATTAAGAAAACATTAAGCAATGAAGACTTCGTTTTCATATTTCATGATTCCAATCCAGGTTATCACTTCTGCCTGCATGGATTAGCTATTTGCTTTGGAATCAGCTCCACAAAACTCAAGAGTGTAAACATAACATTCCTAGCTTGGCCTGAATGTCCCAGTACAAACTGCTCTGATTTGGATGGGATGTGTATGCACTTTGCTACGGAGAACAGAACAAAAGACACACTAGTTTTCCAAAACTGTCAGCAAGTCAATTCATCAGTAGCCCTACCTGGGCACTGGTTCGGTCCTCAGCTATGTAGCGCAGTGGCTCAAGGGTGCATTTTGATTCTATACGATTGATGCCATAGGTGGACTCCACTGTGGCACTCAGACTAAGTGTGTAGGGAAGCTGTCCCTTGGGCACTTGTGCTATATTCTGAGTGACAGTGGTTCCTTCTGATCCTGAGGAGAGAGAGACACACAAAAGGTGATGACAACACAACTCAGTGGACTGAGAGCAATAGGAGAGCAATAACCAGGGTGGACTAATCTGCCAGCTTCATTTCTCCCGCTCCACATCCAAATACTTTAAATCTCCATTTCAAGTTAGAAGAAATGTGCAGATACCAACTAAACACTAATCAGAAACAAATTTAAGTACTAGTCAAATTCAAAAGGTAGTTTTTATCAAAAGAGAGAGGGCCAACCTTCTATGTAACAGTTAAAAGATAAGAAGCCTCTCAGAAAAATACCCCAGAGATGTTAACTTTGGACAACAAACACACTTGAACATATACGGATTTAAAGCTAGACTTTTGGTTTTTCACTTATAGCCCTCTGTCTGGATGACAAAACTGGCAGTTTTGCATTGTACTACATTCAAATTATTTTAAATCTCAAGTTCCTACCACTGTGTTTGTGAATTTTGGGAAGTTCTTTTTGAAAATCTTATACTGAACTAACAGCATCACTATATGCTACACTGAAAATTATATCCTAAATAATGCATCACAGCTCTAGGATCTGAAGGATAAAGGAACAGAACTGTGCATATCATTAGGTAAGAACCTTAACTGGGAGAGGTCATAGTAAGACTGGGACTGGCTTAGGCTTACTCTACATACATCCTGATAGTGGAATGCATTACTTCAGGCAGCACTTTGGAGGAAGTAGGGATGCAATTTTGAATTCTGATTATTAAAAATAAAGAATGGAAAACAGGCTGGTATATAAGAAAGAGAGAGAGGGAGAGAGAAAGAGAAAGAGAGAGAGAGGGAATCCTCAGACTCCTTACTTCTTTTCTCAAGCTTTTAAAAGTGTATTTAGATGACAAAGAACATTAGTAGTGTGACCATCTCCAGCTGCTCTCTGAATGGTATGCTACATTCTTGCACCTCATTCTGTTCCATGTGCAGACCAAGCTTGAATGAATGTGTTATGTCTTTATTATTACAGACCAGCATAAAAGATACAAAACAAGAACAGTATTTTAACAATAATGATAAAAATGCATTAAGAATGAATGTGTGCATTTTTGACAGTCCACATATTGTGGACAACTATTCCCACAGTCCTTTAACATTGGTCATGGTGGGTGGAGCTTCTAGGAGCTGAAATCCCAAAGACCTGGAGAGTCTCTGTCTCTAGAAAGCCTGACATGTGGATGCAAACAGCATACAGAAACAAAGACATGAGGTGTGGGTAGGAGCAATTTGAGATTCCCTGTTGTTGTTGTTGTTGTGTGCATTCAAGTCATTAATGACTTATAGCAACCCTATCATGAGGATGTCTGGGGCTGAGAGTGTGTGACTCACCCAAGGTCACCTAGTGGGTTTCCATGGCTGAGCGGAGAATCAAACCCTGATCTCCAGAGTTATAACCCAACACTCAAACCACTACACCACAATGGATCTCTCTGATGCACCAACCAAGGGTTCTCAAAATAAGAGAAGATTATGGACCAGAACATCTATGTTCCTTGATGCTTTTTTATCTGGTGTCTAACTCCTAAATCTCCAGATTTGTAAGAGCCCTAATGGCAGTGGCACCCCTAGAGTTGGTCTTCTCCCATTTCATACCCTACAATATCCTTAATAATACCTTTTTGCACTAATGTTACTCGTAAATCCTAATCCCCATATACCACTGAATGCACTAATAATTGTGACATAAAACATTTAGCAAAATACACATTCTAATTACAATAGCATGATTCACAGCCTAAATTTATTTACAGATAAGTAGTGAAGATTTGGTTAAGATGTGATGTTTTTAAAGAAAATTTTAAAATTTCAATTTTTTAACACAAAACTTACAATTTTGAAATCTGAAATATTAATTTTAACACATTCTGGGGCCTCTCCTTTCTCCTCCCACTGAGCTTCACCCCACTCCTATGATCTCTTAAAGCATTTTAAAGAGATACAGATGAATGTCACAGCCTGTTTTTGCCAAAAGGTAGGTGTTTTAGAAGCAGTGGTGTCACACCCCCTTAGGCTATTAACTGGTGTGGGCAGCACCCTCTGCACCCCACTAGTGATGCCACTGCCTGGTGGCAGAGTGGTGAAATGCCAGTACTGCAGCCACTCACTCACAAACCACAAGTCTGTGAATTCAGTCCCAGCCAGAGGCTCAGGATCGACTCAGCCTGCCATCTTTCAGAGGTCACTGAAATGACTACCCAGCTTGTTGGGGGCAATAGGTTTACAGTTGTAAACTGCTTAGAGACTGCCTAGTGCAGTATGAAGTGGTATACAATTGAAGTTGCTATTGCTACCTTGTGGCACATAGCGGGGGTTCAGGACAGCAGGCAGGACAAAACGGATGGCTCCATCAGGCTCTGGAGCTAATGCCTGGACATAGCGCAGCTTCAGTGTGGCTTCCCCCTCAGGGGGCAGGTTCCCCAAACTGCAGGTGAAAATGTCACTTGTGTTTTCTTCTCTTCCAAGCATGAAAGCCTGACGGCCTTCACTCAAAGCATCCTCATACTCCTCCTCCGCCTGAAATGGATGTACACAAAACAGAGAGAGAGAGAGAGAGAGAGAGAGAGAGGGATCATAAGGTATCAAGAGGTCAATGGTGCTGGCAGATATAGTAATAAGCAATTACTTCTTTGAAACTTAAAAAAAACCTGTGGCTTTTTATATGCAAATAGAAGCAACTACTGATGGCTTCCATGCAAATAGAACTTGTTTGTAAAAGCTTAACACAAGTCCTGCTATTTTGAAGATAGCTACAGAAAGCAAAAGTGTGAGTAAACCTGGAAAATATTTATTCAAATCTGGAAATGCCCTTCTTTAACTTCAGCACTTCAAAGACATATGAAATGGCCAATCTAGTTTGTTTGTGGGCTCCCTGGTGGGTTTTCTTTAATTCTAAAGGAAAGCACCTGTGGGGCCACCAGAATCATACTGAGGCCACAAAGCCTGGGGAAAGTAAATGGATTTAATCCCTTTCCTGGTTCCCCAGTTGAAACCACACTTCCATGGTAGAAAGCCTATAGTGATCACATCTTAAGATGTTGACTGTTCTGTAAATGTACAATCATGGCTAATAAAACACAGGAGAACCCTTCATGTAAATGTGACTGACAGGGCCTTCTTGGGAATTGTTTCCAATTGTGGAATTTCTTCTCATTTCAGCATAGGCTGCTCTCAGACACCCTGTTCTCCATCTACCAGCAGCCAAAGATCTTTGTATTTAGACAGGCTTTTGGCTATTAAGTGGTTGCTGCAAATTTGAGGTCTTCTCTAGGTTCATCATCACTGTTATGTTTTAAATGCCTTTAAACTGTTTTAAATTTTTAAAGGCTTTTAAAAAGAGGATACCTTAATTTTTTATCGATTATTATTATAATAATTGTTTCTTAGCTATATTTTAAAAAACCTTTTGTGTATGTCACCTTGGGCCTATATTGGGAGAAAGGAGAGACTATATATTGCATTAAAAATAAATGAATATAATAAAGAAATAAATATCTGAAAAGCTTTATGTGTAGAACAACTTATTCCAAGCATAATATGAAGGCTTCTTGACACAAGACGTTAATGTGAAGATCTTGTCTTGTGTGCCTTCAAGTTGTTCCTGATTTATGACAACTCTATCATAAGATTTTTTTGGCAAGATTTGTTTTGCCTTCCTCTGAGGCTAAGAATGCGTGACTTGTCCAAGGTCACCCAGTGGATTTCCATGGTCAAGCAAGGATTCAAACCCTGGTCTCAAGAGTCTTAGTCCAACACCAAACCACTATACTATTATGACTCTCTCAATGTGAAGGTAATCTCTTCTCTAATAAATTTTCTGCATCCCCTCAAAAACTAGACCACAATATTCCCCGAAGATTTAGTCTCTTCAAGATTCATATACCTGTTTTTTCTCTCGGATCTGGGCCTCAATCCGAGTCCCTCCGATCACACCCTCGAAGGCATATACGGCAGCCTCATCATCCAGAGGGAAGACAAAGACAGCCTCCACTGGGTTTTTTTCCTCATTCTTGTACCGAAGTTCAGAAACCACATCAGCAATGAAGCCTTGGACCAACACATCCACAGAGATACCTTTCAACGGCACTGGAGAAGAAAACAGACCAGTTAGTACAAAGCCTAGTTTGGGCTGCCCCTCCTCAGAGTCCTCAGCTACACGGATCTTTCTCCAGACACCTTGGCCCTTCAAGAATAGGCTAACCAATTGGCCAGATTAAGAACCAGGCCATCACAGTATCATTTTTAAGCTGTATACAGCACCTGAAACTCAGTTTACAGTTTGAAGTACTGTACTGTATCAGATAACTGCCATTCTGCAAACCATTTGCTGAATAACCACAGGCAGAGGATTAACCTGGTTGCTGCGACTTTGTCAGAAGGCCACAAACGGTTGTCATGGCTGATGATGATCTCTGAAACAGAAGGAGAGGCCATGTGACATATCCAACAACTATAGAAAACAACAGTTTTATCTCTGCTTTTGCTTTTATTTGGCAGGACTGCAAGAGGTCATGAGAATAAGGCTACAATCCTTTAAAGGGTGTATCTACAGCATCGAAATAATGCAGCCTGACATCACTTTAACTCCCATGACTCTATCCTACAGAATCCTGGGATTTGTACTTTTGTGAAGCACCAACGTGTTTGGTAGAGAAAGCTAAAAGTACAAATCCCAGGATTCCATAAAATGGAGCTACAGCACTTAACAGTTGTGTCAAATTACATTATTTCTACAGTGTAGGTTCACCCAAAGACTTGCAGGTCACCATAAATTGGAAACAATCTGAAGGCACACAACAACAAACTCCCAAACCATAAGATTCCCTAGGGCCGAATTGTGGTTCCAGGAGAAGCAGGGGAATCGGGGAGAGCAAACAGGGATTCAGGATGATTTGAATGGAGGGGTTTCCTCTTTGGAGCCCAAGATCCAAAACACACTGCAGAAATAATCCAGTTTGAGACCACTTTAACTG
>JACSCI010000109.1:1180-35504 GCA_016801065.1 Sceloporus tristichus | reverse complement strand
GCCTCTATCTTCAGCCTAGCCCTGATGGAGCTGGGCCAGACTAATTCCCTCCCTCCCAGGCTGAAAGATGACAGTTATGGAGGGAGGAGCCTCTTTCTCCAGGCTAGTCCTGATGGAGTTGGGCCAGACTAATTCCCTCCCTCCCAAGCCAAAAACGAGCATTGGCTTACCTTGTGAGATGTTTGTTTTCAGCGTTGAAGGCGGAGACATCCTTCATAAGGGTTGGTTCCCTCTGTTCGATCCAATCAGGTAGGACCTATAATTTTGGGTGTGAATTTTGGGGAACTCATGCCCCTTGTTGCCCAGTCAGTGGAATAGCCAAGCAGAGGGATGTCTAATAACACATTATCAATGACTATCAAACAACAAAGGATCTAATATTAATTAAAAACAAACCTAGATCCTATAACATAGAATTGTAGAGTTGGAAGGGATCACAAGGGCCATCCAGTCCAACCCCATTCTGCCATGCAGGAAATCACAATCAAAGCATGCCCATTGACAGATGGCCATCCAGCCTCTGCTTGAAGACCTCCAAGGAAGGAGACTCCACTACACTCCGGGGGAGTTTGTTCCACAACTAACCTTTAAGTTTATAACTGGTCCCCCGGTACCGGGAAACAATCCTCAGTCTCGGGAGGGCAGGACCGAAAGAAGCCTCAGCCGATTGGAAGGTGTCAGTACGGTAGTGACGGATAAATCTTGGCGGAGAAGACCAAGCGGCTGCCCTACAAATATCGGACAACGGGGCGTTTGTGGCCAGGGCAGCGGACATGGCAGCATTACAAGTGGAATGAGCAGTGACCTTTCCATGAAGAGTTGTTTTTGAAATTGCATAACACTTGGAAACACAAGAACGGATCCATCTGGACAATGTAGATGAAGAGACCTTTCTGTCCAGGTAAGTGTTGTTGAATGACACAAATAAATGATCTGATTTTTGCCAAGTCCTGGTGCGTTTGATATAAATGCGTAAGGCCCTGCGTACATCTAAAGGTATGCCATGTCTTCTCAGCTTGTTTTTTCGGATCTGGAACAAAGGAGGGTAAGATAACCTCTTGAGATCTATGAACGGTCGTATTAACCTCAGGCATAAGGGAAGGATCTAGACGAAGCAAAACAGAGTCTTTCCTGAATATGCATAACTCTTCTCTGGTTGAAAGGGCTCCTAGTTCAGAGATCCTTCGGGCCGAAGTGATAGCTGTGAGGAAAAGAGTCTTCCAAGTCAGAAACTTTAGTGATTCAAAGGGCTGAAGAACAATGTGAAGATCCCAGTTAGGATATCTATGTAATGTAGGTGGTTTAATGAGAGCAGCTGCTCTCAAAAACCTTTTAACATAAATGTGGTTAGATAATCTGGATGATGATTTTGGTGGGAGTGACGACCCAATAGTGGAAACCTGTTTCTTCAAGGTATTGGGTCTGAGCCCCTTATCGAGGCCATCTTGGAGGTATAGGAGTAGAGCGTCGACTGAGACTGTCGAGGTATTGGTGTGCCTCCAACAATACTGAAGTATTGTTGGAGGCACACCAATCGGAAGAGGATCGATAGGAATATTCGTAAATCCTAGGAGTAGAATATCTACGAGACTGAATGATAGTATCAACCACCCGGGGAGAAAGGCCATCTTTTATTAAGAGCTGCCTTTCAATTTTCACGTGTGAAGGTTTAGCCACCCCGGATCTTACTTGACCTTGTGATAGGAGGTCTTTGCGTAGTGGAAGACAGAAGTGGTCCTGGGCCAGTTAAGACATCTCTGGAAAACACACCCTTCTTGGCCAATGAGGAGCCACAAGAATGATCGATGACTTTTAGCTTCTTCGCTTTTGGAGGCATCGTGATATCATTGCCGTCGGTGGAAATGCATACAGAAGACCTCTTGGCCAAGGGGAGTGGAGGGCATCAATCTGTTCTGCTCCCTTAGTCCTGAACCTTGAGAAGAACCTGGGGACTTGGTTGTTTACTGGAGATGCAAATATGTCTACCAATGGCGTCTCGAACCTTTGAGTTATGAGGTTGAACATTTCTTGGTGTAGGTGCCACTCTGCTTGGTTTATGTCTGGCCTGTTCATCCAATCGGCCCTTGTGTTTAGTTTCCTTTTATGTGTTCTGCCTTGATGGACAACAGGTTGACTTCTCCCCAAGGAAGAATGGTTGTTTCCTTCATTAACGACAACAACCTGGTCCCGCCTTGTCGATTTAGATGTGAATTTGTTGTCATGTTGTCTGTGTGGACCAGTACTGTTATGTTTTTTTAAGTGCTGAGCAAAGACCAGAAGTGCCAGCCTTACGGCCCTCAGTTTGAGCCAGTTTATGCTGTGAGTTCTTTCGGACTGGTTCCATCGTCCCTGAGCCCCTCAGATTGGCATCGGTTGTGATCAAGACAGGTGGAGGGGGTAGAAACAAGCATCCCCGTCGGATGTGATGAGATGTCCACCATGTCAGCGAGCGTTTGACTCTGTAGGGGACTGGGATCTGTTTGTAGATTCGGTGAGTTATGTATTTTTGGTAAGGCAGAGTCAACCATTGTAACTCGCGGGAGTGAAAAACGAGCCTAAGGGACGCATTGAGATGCTGTAATCTTTAGACCCTGAAGCCTCACTAGAAGGAGAAGGTTTGCCGAAGGACTTTTGTTTATGCACGTGATGGTATCTTGAATTGTTTTGATCATGTCTGGAGGATTTAGGTGTAATGTGGCAAGTTTAATCCACTCTTACCTGATATCTTTGTGAAGACAGCTCTGAAGAGTGTCTCTAGGATTGAAGGCCCTGGTCTAAGAAAAGTCTCCTTTGCCTTGTGGCAATCCAAGACCGTTTCTTGTAGACTAATCGGAGTGGAGAGGTGGCCTCGAAAATGTTAATTAAAAATCTTAACCGCATTGTATAGTAACGCTGCATAATGCTCACTCAGAAGATAGAGTCCATGCATCAGAGCAATCTTGATCTCTAAAGGCTTCCCATTGTCATATTTAGACAATACAGGAAAGTCGGGACCCTGTTTTCGTTAGAGGAATGTATTACAGGAAATAACCTTTTTCTTTTTAATAAAAGATGGTAAGGTCTTTTTGTTATCCTTAGTCTCAGCCAAGAGACTTTATTTAAACAATTTGTCCCAGTAAGAGCTGGAAATGTCAAATTTTGTTCGTAATGGACATCTATGTGTCAGTTCTTTGGTCAAATCTGTTGAGAGGAGGCAAGATGGCACCAGTGTGATAGGAGGTGTTTTTAATGAGCTCCGAAGTTCTCTGTTTGTTTTATTATTTCTACTTGATTATTTGGTTATGTTTGTTTTGTAAGTTACTTCTCAGCGACGTGTAATATTGGTCGTTGCTGCTCTTCCAGTGTTTGGTGAAATTACTGATATGGGCAACAAAAAACACTTTAGAACAAGCCCTGACACAAACAAGCATAACAAAGCTTCCAAACAGTTTAAAATCGATGACTTACTTGTTAATGAGGAAACTGTGAGTATTCCAACTACATCGGTAAACTCAAACTTAGAGTTTACAATTCCAACTGCTAACAACTTTCTTGTGTTGGGAAAAGAAAATGAGCCTTTATCTGAACTTTTAGTATCTCCAGGGAGTGAGCTGGCTAACATTCATGAAGGGGTGTCCTTGGAATTAAATGAGTCTGTATGGGAGAAACTGCCAGATACTGAGAAGGAACAACTCACAAAGCAAAACAAGTTAAATCCTCCTGATTTCGTGACAAAACAATGCCTTTTAACAGCTCATACTGTTATTTCAATTTATGAGCGCTTAGGGAAAATTATTAATCAGGTAGAGCTTCTCAAACATTCCTTTGAGACTTTCATGCAGAAGCAATTAGTGGCAAAAGAGAATTTAGATTATGTCAACAGAGAAATATCCAGTAAAGTGAGGATCTCCACTATCAACAACCCCAGAGGCAGTCTACCAGTAACTTCTAAGGAGATGGGGGAAAGAAACCACAGCAGGGTTCTACAAGTAAACCAAGTTATGTTGCAAATTGCTTATAACAGTATAAACAACGGCAGATGGAGGTCCAATGGAACCATTAGATCTTCGCTGAGCCAACTTCTACAGGTGCCCTCCTACGACATTGATATCCTTGCTGTGGAATGGCTTCCTAATATATCAACTTATAAGCGAATCTTGTTAACTTTTGAACAATCTACAATTCCTCTCATGTTGTTGAAAATGAAACCCTTTTTATTCAAATTCCAAATACAGTGGTACCCCGGGATACGAATTGATCGCGTTACGAAATTTCCGGGGTACGAAAAAGTTAGCTTGGAAAAAACTGTTCCGGGTAACGAAAGATTTTTCGGGTTACGAAATTTTTTTCGGTGTGTTTCGGCGCTTTTTGGCACGAAATTTAAAAGCCGCGGCTTTCCAGCGCTAGCGGAAAGCCTTTTTTCGGGTTGCGAAATCTTTCGGGTTACGAACGGCGCCGCGGAACGAATTAAATTCGTAACCCGGGGTACCACTGTAATTCCAGCACAGGTTTTTCATGATCAAATTATATCTCCTCTGTTCCCTAATAAGCATGGTAGTGGGGGGCTTGCAGATCAAAGTAATGTCCACTTGACAATTCCTAAAGGAATCCCTAAAGGGACCTTGAGTAAGACCACACCGAAGCCCAATTCAGTTAAAACTTTCAACTGTACGGCAGAGAGGCAACCCACAGAGAAACAGGCCACAGATTCAAGCCACTTAATAATTAATATAGAACAACATGACATCACATCCAGAGTGGACGGCCTTAAAAATATGCTGCTTACCACAAAGGATTTGGCCATACCACTGTGGAATTCAATAACTACTGCTGAGGTCCCTGATGTTGAGAGGGCTTTAGATATGAGTTCTATTGATGCTCTCTTATCAATGAATAAAAAGGACCTTACAACTATAACTCCAGTACAACCTTTGGAACCTAAGAGAGTTAACACTGTACCCTCTCTGCATGAAGCATCCAACAAACAAAAGGATCCAGCTCAAACAGAACTTTTGAACATTGGTGATGACATGGACTTTACATCAGCTTGACAACTAAGCTTATTATGTTGGAATATCATGGGCTGGGGAAATAAGTTCCATGACGCAGATTTTGCAAATTACCTTCAAACTTTTACAATTCTATGTTTACAAGAGACATGGACTCTTGAAACTAATTTGCCATCTCTTTATGGATTTCAAGCATTTTCTGTTCCCGCAGTTAAAAGTTGTACAAGAGGCCGTGGTAGTGGTGTTCTCACAATATTCATATCTGTTGATTTGCAGGCGGAGATTCAACCAATAACTAGTGCTTTTCCACATTGTATACAAGTGCTTGCCATCAAGAGCATGTGTTTTGGTTCCTTAATTTGTATAAATGTTTACTTTCCCCCTAACTTAGCAAAGAACGTAGGTCCTAATAGTATTTGGGATAGCTTATCTGAAACCATATTTTCTTTGGAGAGTCAATATCCCTCTACAAGGCTTTTACTCTGTGGAGACTTTAATGCTAGAATTGGAAATGACTCAAGGCAAGTGGAGAGTACTAACCAAGGATCAACTGCTTATATTGTACCTGTTTCTAGGGTCTCAAAGGATATAATTACCAACAAAGCTGGCTTTAAGCTTATAGAAGTTCTTTCTTTGCATGGCTTGCAGTGCCTTAATGGAACCATTATGATCTGACATCGGGTCCTTATACTTATGTTACCAACAGGGGAACAAGTACAATAGATTATATAATAGTATCTGCAAATCTGGTTCCTGATATTTGTAGATTTGAAGTTATTAATCGTGTTGAAAGTGATCATTTCCCATTATCATTATTATTTCATACTGGGTCATTTCACCCCCCCCCCTTGTACTCCCCAAAATTTAAATTTAAATCTAAATGGAATTCATATGGGAGAACACAGAATACGGTGGTGAATTAATTTGGGCATCTCAGTCCATCAGATGCTGGAGAGTATTACCTTTAAGTCCCTACAATCAGCTATTTTAAACTCCACTTCAGATATTTTACATATTTTCCAAACCATCATTCAAATGCTTAGGCCCAAGTTGGTGAGTAACAAACAATTTAATCCCAACACGGTAGTAACTAACAGATGGTTTGATTTGGAATGTCGAAGTGCTTGGAAAGCACTGATGAAGTGCTCTCGGCAGGCACTTAGAAACAACGACAATATCTCTCCTGACATCTTAGCCTCTATGCGGTCATCCTATAAGGCACTCTTAAAACACAAAAAAGATGAACATATTAGAACACAATGGAAACAACTAGCGCAAGCTGTTACAGAAAAGAACGAGAGACAGTTTTGGTATACAGTATTACTGCTTCTGGCATGAATAGGATTAGACCAGTTATTGTTGGGCATATCACATCACAACAATGGTATAGCCATTTTAGTAAACTCTATGGAGCTACAAATGCAGAGCATCACTCTTTTTCTGTTTTAAAAACTACCTATCTGCCTCAATGGCCCCCGGTTTCAGAGTCTGAGATAAAAAAGCTGATTGCAGCTCTGGCATTGAATAAAGCCCCAGGACAAAATATGATGCCCCCAGAAATATATAGAAACTTTTCTGAATGGTGGGCTCCAATATTGGCTAAGGTCTTTACCCAAATCAATAATACTGGGATAACTCCAGTAGGCTGGAAACAGAGCGTAGTTGTCCCCATAGATAAGAAGGGAGATAAGCAAGATCCTAATAACTATCGGCCCATAAGCCTTCTGGACGTTGATTCTAAGCTATATAGTAGATATCTATTAAATAGACTGGAGGATTGGGAATTTAACAACCAGATTATTTATCCTGAACAAGCTGGATTCAGGGAAGGCCAGAGTACTATTGACCACTGTTTGACTCTTTATTATTTAGCCCAGAAAGGAATTGAAGGCCCTACAAAACATCTGTTTGCTGCCTTTATTGATCTAGCAGCAGCTTTTCATTCAATTGACAGAAACTTGTTATGGCATAAACTGGCCAATACTAATATAGATAACCGCTTATTGTTTCTGATCAAGGAATTTATACTTTATACCAATACAACAGCAATGTTTTTTTTTTTTAAAAAAAGTGTCCTACATTTCATAATTTTGTCCTACATTTTTCCTGATTTCTGGCAACTCTAGCCTCACTGCATCAAAAATGGAGGACCAGCCCTGTCTCAAAGCCATGGGTTCAATTCTCTTTTAGGAACAGAAGAAGGACACTCTGAGGGGCTGCCATTGGCTGGAATCCCAGTCCCTCCCACCATCCCTAGCCCTGATTGGCTGGAATCCCAGTCCCTCCCACATCCCACACAGAATGACATCACTGCTACGGAAGGCTCTCTTGACCAATCAGAGAGCAAGACAAAGGTTCTTCTGGAAGCTTCCGTGAGAAGGAGATATAAGGCCTGAGAGACCAAGAGACAGTTGGGGGAATTGTGTCGGTTGGAGATCGAGAGAGAGAGAGTTAAAGAGCGGATCTTGGAAGTTAGTCTCAGAATTGGATGCTTAGGTTTATTTATTTGTTTTAAAAGCTTGTATGAACTGAATATTATATACTTACAAATATTGTACCTGCAAGACTCTGAATATATTGTATAGCTCATATTTCAGTTATATTTTGTTATTTATAGTAAATACCTCCTTAGAGTATCTGATGCTCCTTTTACACGTGTTTTGGCTCGGTTGATGCTTGGGAAAATCAGTAAAGAAGCAGAAATAAGTTTTGTTAACTGGTCCCAGTGTAGGTTAAGGGAAGCTCTTTTATAATTCACTGGATGATGGCAGAGTGATTTAAGGAATTTAAGGGTTTGATTGGCTAAGAGCCATAATGTCTGAATGTCTAATTAACTATTTGTAAGCATCTTTGAAAACCTTTTGGCTGAAGAGAGGGGTATAAAACTATTATTATTATTATTATTATTATTATTATTATTATTATTATTATTCCAGGGCCGCAGTTTGGCTGCTTGGACCACCGGAGATCATCACAGTGAGTCAGTTGGAAAAGCCCTTCTCACTCCAGAAAATAAAGGTACTTTAGGAGTTTGCGTCTTTCTGTAATAGTAGCTACAAAACTGATAATAGCATTTGGGACATTTAGTTGTTTAAAAACATATAATGCAGATTTAAATGCTGTTTTAAATCTTCGTTCCATCTTCCAGCTTTGCTCTGGTTTTGGGGGGAAATGAGAAAGTGTTGGGAGGAAGGGACTGCCAACAGAATTAGGAGAAGCATTGCAGGCTATGGACAATTTGTGGCCAAGAAAGGTCCAAAACACACAGCAGCAATAGTCCAGTTTGAGAGCGCTTTAATTGCCCTGGCCCAGTGCTAGGGAATCCTGGGAACTGGAGTTTATTGTGGCCCCAGAGCCATCTGACAGAGAAGGCTCAATGTCTCAGAAAACTACATTTCCCAGAATTCCCTAGCACTGAGCCAGGGCAGTTAAAGCAGTCTCAGATTGGATTATTTCTGCAGTGTGTTTTGGACTTAGGTGACCCTTGGCAAGTCACACTCTCTCAGCCTCAGAAGATGGCAATGGCAACTCCTCTCTGAAGAAACCTGCCAAAGAAACCCCATGATAAGGTTGCTTTAGGGTTGCCATAAGTTGGAAACGACTTGAAGACACACATGAAGAACAGAAAAATGTCTGCACTTATTTCTCAGGTTGTACATGGGAATGGGAGGCAGTGTGTTGCAGTCGTTTGAGTGTTGGGTTACAACTCTGCAAGCCATGGTCCAGTGCCCCAATCCTCCATGAAACCATCTGGGCCCCTTGGGCAAGAAGCCATACTCTCTCAGCCTCAGGGAAGGCAATGGCAAAGCTCCTCTGAACAACTCTTGCCAAGGAAACCCCAGGAGACTTGGAGCCACTCCCCAAGAAATGACAAAGACTCAAGAAAGAGATAGTGTGGTTCAGTGGCTGGAGCATTAGACTATAACCCAGGAGCCCAGGGTTCGAATGCCCATTTGGCCAGGGATACCCACTGAGTGACCTTAGGCAAGTCACACTCTCTCAGCCTCAGAGGAAGGCACTTGCAAAACCACTTCTGGACAAATCTTGCCAAGAAAAGCCTGCAAAGGGCTTTTCTTAGTGTTGCCATAAGTCAGAAACAACTTGAAAGCACACAATGACAAAAGAGAAGTAACACCACTAACACAAGGCAGCTAAGGAGAAAGAAAGAAAGAAAGAAAGAAAGAAAGAAAGAAAGAAAATGTGGGAGTTGTAGTCCTCAGTACAGATAGGGTTGCCATATTCCGCCGGAGGGCGGGACAATCCCGGTTTGGCCGGTGCCATCCCGGTCCCAGTCCGGTTTGGCGCCCAAACTGGGACGGCCCCGCCCACCACGGCCACCTCAGCCCCCGTGGTGGCTCCAAGGCCTTGCTGAGGCCTGGGAGGGCTCTCCACGGCTGGAGCTCCAGCCGTGGAGACGCTCCCTCCTGGGCCCCAGCAAGGCCTTGGAGGTGGCTCCGCGGTCGGAGCTCTGGCCGCGGGGTCCTCCAAGGCCTCCGCGAGGCCAGGGAGGAGGAGGAGGCCACTTCCCACCGTGGCGATCACCGCGATGAGGAGCGGCCCCTGCCTCTTTCCCAGCCTGGGAGCCGGCCGAGGCTTCCTCCCAAGCCAGCAGGAGGACGAGGCCGCTTGGCACCATGGCGATCACCGCGATTCCAAGCCACCCCGCGCCCCATCCCGGCCTGGAAGCAGGCCTAGGCTTCCTCCCAAGCCGGGAGGAGGTGGAGGACAAGTTTTTAAAACGTAGGACCTTTTTTAAAATTTCCTAGCCAGGCAATTTTAAAAAAAAGTCCTACATTTTCAAACCTTGTCCTACATTTGTCCCGGTTTGGAGGTCCTCAATTATGGCAACCCTAAGTACAGAGGGAATGGAGGGGCCTTACTGCAGGGCAGGACCCCTCCTCTTTCTGGCCTTGTGGATTTTGGGAGATCAAGTCCAGGAAATACACTGTAAATCCCATTGGCAAGAGAAAAGGCTACTACTGCCTTTCAGATCCAGTTTGCCCCAAGTCCTTTATGAGGCCAGAAACCCCTTTGTTAGGAAGCAAACCCTGAATATCTCAGGAAAGCTCTCTATCTCCCAAGACCCCTTCCATCCAGGGCCTCCTTCCACTCTTCGCTCCATCTCTCTCTCTCCCCTGAAGGCCGCCAACTGCCAAGCACTGAGGCAGGGGCAGCCATTTTGTGTTCTGGCAGCCATTTTGTGTTCCAGCGACCATTTTGTGTTCTGTCAGCGCTTTTGTGTTCTGGCAGTGCTTTTGTGTTCCGGCGGCCATTTTGTGTTCTGGCAGTGCTTTTGTGTTCTGGCGGCCATTTTGTGCTGCTTGTGACTGTGGGGAATAATGTTCCAGAACCTTCTCTGAGGCCTCAGTTGAACAGAGGCTTCTCTTTCTCTCCTGAGGCTCCAGAGTCAGAAGGAGGCCAGGCTCCTTGGGCCAAAAAGAAGGAAGTGTGTCTCTTTGTGTGTCTTTTCGTATTACACAGCTCTGCTCCTTCTGGGGAACATGGGTTTTAAAAGGGATCAGAAATGGGAGGATAGTTTTCATACAAGCCTTATTATTTTTCTTCTCAAACATCAGGCTTTGGCTACTATCCCTGTTTTTAATAACTCTCCAGTAATTTAATGGTGTTTTATTTTGGATGGGAGTGTTAGGATTAGGGTTTGGGAAATCATGAAACATGTTTTAATTGTATTTTTTATTGTGTTGTATGCATATTTTTATTGTAATAATAATAATAATAATAATAATAATAATAATAATAATAATAATAGGTTTTATTTATATACCGCCCAATCACTGGGAATCCGAGCGGTTTACAATAGAGGGGATAACAGACAGTTCCCTGCCCACAGGCTTACAATCTAAAAGACACGACACAAAAGGAGAAGGGAATGGTGAGGGGGGGAGGGAATCAGGTCCAGCATTCTTCTCTCCCTCTGAGGCCTGGACCAAGGCAGATGGACCAGAGGGAGGGCTCTTCTTCTTCAGGCTAGCCCCTGATGGAACTGGGCCAGCCTACTCTCTCCCTCAGAGGCCGAAAGATGACAGTTAGGGAGGTAGGAGCCTCCTTCTTCAGGCTAGCCCCTGATGGTACTGGACCAGCCTACTCTCTCCCTCAAAGGCCGAAAGATGACAGTTAGGGAGGGAGGAGCCTCCTTCTTCAGGCTAGCCCCTGATGGTACTGGGCCAGCCTTCTCTCTCCCTCAGAGGCCGAAAGATGACAGTTAGGGAGGGAGGAGCCTCTGTCTTCAGGCTAGCCCCTGATGGTACTGGGCCAGCCTTCTCTCTCCCTCAGAGGCCGAACGATGACAGTTAGGGAGGGAGGAGCCTCTTTCTTCAGGCTAGCCCCTGATGGTACTGGGCCAGCCTTCTCTCTCCCTCAGAGGCCGAACGATGACAGTTAGGGAGGAAGGAGCCTCTTTCTTCAGGCTGGCCCCAATGGTACTGGGCCAGCCTTCTCTCTCCCTCAGAGGCCGAAAGATGACAGTTAGGGAGGGAGGAGCCTCTGTCTTCAGGCTGGCCCCTGATGGTACTGGGCCAGATTTTATTTATTTATCTATTGTAAGCTGCTAAAAGGTGGCCATTCTTGTTTAATAATTGTCTTGTGATTAACTCCCACGACACCCTTGTAAGGTAGGCTCCATAGGCTCCTAGGGCTGGAAGGGAGCCCCAAGGGCCAACCATTCAGCCCCATTCTGCCCTCCAAGTCCTCCAAAGAGATAGCCATCCAGCCAGAGACTCCTCCAATGCTCTTTGAGGCAGTGTCTCCCATAGATTTGCTCAGAGGTCATGGGGGTCCACAGTCCCATGGGGACCGGTCCTTTCCACCCCCTTTGGGAAAGGAGACCCCCCTCAGCCCCCTGCACTATTTAGTACCAGGAGTTACTATGGCTGGGACTCAGAGGAGTTTCCTAGGCATTGTCCCCTTCTGCCCTCCATGGTCATTGGCACTGACCTTTTCCCATTGCCTTCCCTCCCTCAGCCCTGTGGACCTCCTCCTCCTTCGCACTCAGAGCAACCCTTCTCTACGGCTGAGGAGACGGCCTCTGACCCAGGGAAGCTCCGGCCATAAAGGACTGAAGGACAGGCCTGTCTGGGGCTGCAGGAATCAGGGTCTTTGTACTGAAGGTAGGCCTTTATTCCTGGAGCTGAAAGAGGACTTTGTTTAAATGCTTCAGTCCAGGATTGTGTGGAAGGGCTGCAGCTGAGAGACTGAGCCCATGCTTTGCAGGAATAAAGCCCCAAATTCAGTCTCTGGCAGCATTGTCTTCCCAGAAGGTGGAAGTGACATTTCCAGACTCCAGACACACAGTGCACCAGTGAGTCCTTTGTGTGGGGACTGTGTGTACTTGTTTACTAGAGCTTTGTGAGATATTTATTTCGATGTGTTTATATAATGAATTTACATAGGTCTTCCCCAAAATGAGCATAATCCAGGCTGCAATCTTCACTCATAAACCTATACATTTAGAGATTTTCGTTGTATAAGTGCAACATATTCAGCGGTGTGCATCTTTTTAAAAAATATACAAAGAAAAGTGAAGAAATTTTGATTTTGGCAATAGATCCATCCAGAAACAATGCACACAAATGTACATGCCTCAATTTCTGTGTGGCTTTAGCAAGCAGAGGAAGGAGGTACAAACCTCATGCTCCTGTTATGACTGACACACACAAACACACAAATCTTGTAATTGTCAATTTGTAAATTGCTTTGATCTTTTTGGAAATGTATTATTATTATATTATTATATTATAAACACAGCAGTTAAGCTCAGAGATTTGTCTCATTTGGTAAAATGAAATTATTATTTTCACCAGTGTCTAAATAGGGAAGGGGGCGAAATGAGGGACGGCTGTGGATCAGATACGTAAAGTAATACAGGTCTTATCCAGCCCAGGGGCCAGAGTTTCTCCATCTGGTATATAAACCACAGATTCATAGAGTTGGAAGAGACCTCAAGGGCCATCCATTCCAACCCCATTCTGCCATGCAGGAACTCTCAATCAAAGCATCCCTGACAGATGGCCATCCAGCCTCTGCTTAAAGACCTCAAAGGAAGGAGACTCCACAGCACTTCAAGGAAGGAGTGTGTTCCACTGTCAAACAGACCTTACTGTCAGGAAGTTCCTCCTAATGTTGAGCTGGAATTCCTTTCATCTACCAGGATCATCTACGGAGATTAGATTTGTCTTGCATGACTTGTTTCTTTGAAACCCATGTTGACTTTTTGTGATGGTGGCATTGCCTTCTAGATGTTCACAGACTCTCTTTTTAATGATCTGGTATAGAAGCTTTCCATAAAGAAGGTTGTCCTCCTCCTCCTCCTCCTCCTCCTCCTCCTCCTCCTCCTCCTCCTCATCCGCTGCATGAAAAGAAATCAAATTCTCATCAGTGATGATGACATAGCATGGAAAAATTAACATTCTTGTATTTAAAGTCTTTTAAAAAATAATTTTTATTGAAACTAAAGTCCATACAATGAATTTTATACAATACATAATTCTGTATATATATATTTTCTACATTCTATTGCAACTTATCTAAATATAAAGTCTGAGGAGGCCTGAATCCTGTTGGCTAAGCCTAGAATAGACCCACTGAACCCATAATTGACTGGTGAGTCAATCTATAGGTAAATCCAAGGGACTGAGTGATTCTACTCTGATCAGTACAGGATAGGATACAGGCTAAGATTTAGTTCTGCATGTGGCTGGAACACGACATTCCCAAGCCAAGATGGCCAGGCAACACTGTGAGCAGAGACACTCTCAGAATTGTGACATTTGTGCATGCAGAAGGCTGCCATGGGAATTGGGTGTTCCCTTCCCATCAGCTCAATCCTCTGGTGCCACCCCCCCCCCCCGATCCTGAGAAGAGAGCTGGATACCATGGAAGGGGGGCAACCAGAGAAGAGAGAGCTCATTTCATGCTCTGCCTGACTGGGGGCCTCACTGGGGATGGAGGGCAACTGGTTTGGCCACTTGAAGAATGAGGGGACACCAGGCCAGATAGCCTGATCCAGCAGTATCCTCTATGCTCCAGTGTTGCTCCATGTAGAATCAGTTTACAACTGCCCTTTCACTGAACCAGGTACTACCATAGAGTTATGGAAGCCATCTCACATGGCCATTCAGTGCCTGGTGAGAGTGTTGGGTGCGATACACTGGAGAAGAATCCAGCTGTGTTTTTGTAGCCAGAATCAAAATGAAGAAATCTTCCTCTGAGAGCCACTGAAGAGGTCAGGAGGTTTCAGCAAATGATGCACTCATTTTACATCTAGCTACAGCTACATAACCAGGGCCCTCTCCAATTTCCCATGCCCTAATCCCCCATCACTCTGATAAGGCATGGAGTATCTATTGTGTAGGGGAGCTGCAGTGAATCTGTGCTAGGTCCAGAGGGCCTTGTTTGGTGCAGAGGGAGGAAGGGGCTACCCACCTCTGCATCAGCCCAAAGGATGCATATGTTACCTGCATATGTCACCAGGAGGATGCTGTTCTCTGTGTCTTAGAGTGCTGCAGGGTTTCTTGCCAAGCCAATCCTAACCCTGGTCCCTTTTCTCAGGACCTACATCTTGGCCTCCTTGTACACGGCTTTGAGGCCTCTCTTGCTGGAAGTGACCCAAGTGCAGGACAACCAGGACCCCTGCCCACCTGATGGCCAACACAGAGGCCATGCCCAGGAAGTTGGGCTCCAAGATAAGGAGGCTGCCGAGGTACAACAACTCTTTGGTGAGTCACTATCCTATTAGCTTCATCTTGGTCACTGCTGGGCCAATTTATGAAATGAATGAAATACAATACTGTCCGGGTTTGGCAGAGACAGTCCTGGTTAATCCTCTGTCACCCCATTATTTCGGGGGCTTTTAAAATGTCCTGGTTTCCTTCGCCTCCTCCCACTTTCCCCCTTCTTTAGCTCACTCCAGTTTCTGCATAATGAATGCAAAGGAGTTTGCACCCCATCAACTCAAAATGGGGAGAGGAGAAGAAAGAAGGGGGCAGGGACATGTCCTTGCTAGGAGTCTGAGGCAAAAGCAAACTGCTGTGCCCATCCCTGCTTGTGTGATCTTCCTCACAAAAACTTTGACCATCTTCACCACTTTCTGGCATTGCTTGTCCACATGTATCTTGTTTTTTCCATCTGTGAAATGTTGGGGGATATGGGAAAATGTCTCTGAATATAATTTGGGGGTGGCCCTCAAGCCCAGAGTGCTCCCCAGACCTGCTTTTTAGAAATGACTTTTGCCTCTGAAATTTGGCAACAAATGCACTATAATCTTTGGAGGCTAAATGTACTATACATGTCAGAATAGTCAGTATCCTAATCCATCCCCAGTATCCTATCCATGATCAAAATTATATTGTTGATTATATTGTATATTACATTGAAAGAATTCAAGACAAACTGGTTCTCAAAGGCAGTGTTAGGAAAGATTGAATTAGGAGAATTTTAATTAGCTCAAATATTTACGAGAGACGTGTCCTAACAACGCACGCACAGGATCGTGTCCCTATATGTATACCAGAGGTCGCCAAGTCCACCCCCAAGAGAAAGAGACTCGGATACCAATAAGGTGCAATTAAACTATGAGCATTTATTAAAGCCACACAACAAAAGGGATCACACACGCACACACACATTCAATGCTATAGCTGGGAGGGCTGAGTTTGGGGAGTAAAAGATGGAAGAGAGAGGCACCGTTGGGATTATTACCTTAGACGTCTTCTCCAGGACGTCAGATGCAATGTAGGATGGATGGTGGATCACGGCCGTGGGGACAGGAAAGGAAAGAGCATCCGCAGTGGCTTAAGAGCTGAGTTCTGGCGGGCAAAGCTGACTAGAGGCCCGGTGACAGTGAGCTTGGCTTCTTCGCTCAGTGATTTCAGAGGAGCTAGGTGCTCCGGAATCTCAGGCTCAAACAACTTAATGCTCAAAAACCCAGTGAGAAGCTGAAAATTTGGATCTTATATAGGGCTGAAGGGCCCTCAGGCGATGGCTTACCTGTGCGACAAAGGCGTTGATTGCTTGGGCTTTGTCTAAACCAAAAGCTACACAATAGTTGGACAACGCATGAGGTCTGACACTTTTCAGGAGAGCAGATATCTTGATGGCCGGGCTGTTAAGTTAATCATTGGCTCATTAAGAAGGAAGCCACATCTAATCTCTTCCTTGTGCTGGTCCCTGCGAATCTGGTTTTGCAACTCCCAAAACTTCCCCTGAAATGTTTAAATCTCCCTTTTTCCTGAGACCATGCCTTGGCAGGGCAGCTGGCACATGGTCTCGCTTTTAGGTTAATGGTGGATCGCTGTGGTCAGTCAGGGGTCATGGCTTCAGACCAACATTTTATATAAATCCATACTTGGTAACAGCAATAGGTTTTGTCTTGCTAACAGAATTTAAAGTTTATTTGCTGGACTAAATTCTGAGGTGATCAAATAATTTTTGGGATGCTTCATGTCAAGGACGTAGCCGGGGGGGGGGTTTGGGGGGTCGGAACCCCCCCCTATCAGGCCCTGGGGGCATTCAAGCTCCTTCTTCCCCCCTCCCCTCCATTAAAACCACTGCAAGGGAACAGAGGAAAGACAAAACAAAAGTTCCTGATGGGAACTGCAGTTTAATAAGGCTGCACATTGCAGAAATAATCCAGTTCAACACTGTTTTAATGCTATGGAAAATCCTGCAATTTGTAGTATGTTTTGTGCCACCAGAGCTCTCTGACAAAGAAGGCTAAATGTCTCACAAAACTACAATATCCAGATATTGTTGTTGTTGTTGTTGTTATTTTCTTATATCCCGCCTTTCTCCCAATATACAGACTCAAGGTGGTGATTTTCCATAGCATTAATCTATAGTATATCTTTCTACAATGCAGATGGACACCTCCATTACATAATTTGTTGAGGATGCTTTGACTGGGAGTTCCTGCATGGCAGAATGGGGTTGGACTGGATCAGGGCCATTCTTGGGGTCTCTTCCAACTCTATGATTCCAGGATTCTGTAGCACTCTGAGCCTACTGTGATTTTAATAGTTTATAAATGTATAAAGGTATAAAGTCTTATAATGCAAACCATGCACTGATGGACTATTGCACTATAATTTTTTATTGATTGATTTTATACCCTGCCTTTCTCCCAAAATAGGATTCTCTTAAAGGGGTTTGTTTAATATAAAAAGAAAGGCTTGGAATTAAAAATTATGGTAGATAGATAGATAGATAGGTCTTGGAATTAAAAGGTGTGTGTGTGTGTGTGTGTGTATCTCAAAATTAAAAATCCCTCTTGGAAGTGGGAATGAAATGTGTGGATGCAGCCTGAGTTCGTAACTCAGCTCAGATGTTGGAATACAGTGTCTCAAAGCATGAGCAGAGTGTCTCTGAGCATGAACAGAGTGGCTGCCGCTCATTGCTTGAGCAGCTGCACTTTGCTTTATCGAGCTGAATTTATCTGATGTAAACACCTTCAGGGGAAGGATCAGTTTGCATCTGCACTGAAAAAATAATCCAACTGGCCACTTTAACTGCCCTTGGCTCCATGTTGTGAAATGCTGGGATTTGTAGTTTGTTGTGGAACCTGACAGATGACTCAACAGGTCCTCAAAACTACAGATCCCAAGATTCCATAGCACGAAGCCATAACTGAAGTTAAAGTGGTGCCATCGAGGTGTCGCGGGTAAACGCTCGACCCTCTTTTTGTGTCTTGGAGGGGTGGCACTTAGTCTTGACCCCCCCCCCTTCCCAAAATCCTGGCTACGTCCTTGTTCATGTGCTTCTCCCTCCCCTTTTATTAGTCATTCTCTGGATGAGGGCTATTTTCTATTGCAGGTGACCTTTGCAGATGTGGCGGTATATTTCACTGAGGAGGAATGGAAACTGCTGACGAAGAAGCAGAGACTTATGTACAAGGATGTCATGATGGAGAATTATGAGAATGTGGCCTCTGTGGGTAAGGAAGCTGAATTCATTGCCCTTACTATGAAGACTGAGGGCCCTTTCATTCTACATTATCATGGCACTGTGATTCTATTTTAGAATTATAGAATCATAGAGCTGGAATAGACCACAAGAACCATCTGGTTCAAGCCCTTCCCATGCAGGAAACACATTGAAAGCATCCCCGACAGATGGCCACCCAGCCTTTGTTTAAAGGCCTTCAAAGACCTTTAAAGACCTTTGAAGAAGGAGAACTTTAGAAATATTATTATTTCTAACCTGACCAAAGACGCCGTTATGCTCTGAGGGAGTCTATTCCACTGTTGAATAGCTCTTACTGTCAGGAAGCTCCTCCTAATGTTTAGGTGGAACCTCTTTTCCTGTGGCTTGCGTCCATTGTTCCGTGTCCTTTGCTCTAGAGCAGCAGAAATGAAGCTTGCTCCATCTTCAGTATCTCTTCAAATATTTGAACAGGGCTATCGACTCTTAACCTTCTCTTCTCCAGGCTAAACATTCCCAGATCCCTAAACCACTCCTCATGGGGCTTGATGGTTTCCAGACCCTTCACAATTTTCATTGTCCTCCTTTGGATACACTCCAGCTTCTCAACATCCGTTTTGAATTATGGTGACCAGACGTGAACACAGCATTCCAAGTGAGGGTCTGACCAAAGCAGAATAGAGTTGCACTATTACTTCCCTTCATCTATAACATAGAGTCATAGAGTTGAAAGAACCTAGAAGGGCCATCCAGTCCAGCCCCCTGCCATAACACTATACTCGCATTGATGTCGCCTAGGATCACATTGGCCTTTTTAGTTGCTGCATCACACTGTTGATCCCTTTTCGAGTTGTGGTCTACCAGGGCTCCTAGATCCCTTTCACACATAGTTTAATTGTCATAGCAACTTTCTGTGAAATCTTGGAATTTGTAGTTTAGTGAGGCACTATTGCTCTCCACTTTCTAAGGATTATAAATATCCTAATTTAAACTGTCAATTCTAGGATTTTATGGGAAGGAACCATGGAGAGAAATGCTTTTTGGCTCCAAATGCTCCTCAGCCCTGACCAAGATTCCTGGCTTTTTTTGGCCCCCTTCCAGCCTTATGATACTCTGGAGAGACTTCTTGTGTAAAATGCCTCCCTTGGCTATGCAAGGGCTCAGAGAACAGTGGCAAAATGGACAGCATTTCCCCAAAGGGATGCTGTCGGCTGTCGAGGGGCAAAATATTATTTTGAGAATACAATGTGGGGGTGCCCCTGACATCCTCTGGGGGCAATGTGACCCACCCACCCCTAATAGCCAACAGTAATCCATCCCCATCCTAGAGATGTCGTAAGCATGTTTTAAGGCTGCTATCCGGCATTTGACACTCACCAAAGTTGGAGTCCCTTTGTTCTGCCTTTTCTATTATTTCTACATTGATTATCCTGACTGTCTCAACAACTGAGCCTAAAAGTGTCCCTTTTATGTATCAGGCACTGTGGGTGTGTGTCTATGATAGAGAAGAGATGCCGAAGGTGAAATGCTGAAGCAGTGCAGATGAGCAAGAGGGAAGGTTGGAGAGCGGAGGGAGAAAGGGAAGGGGATCAGGCCTCTGGGAGTCAGGAGGGGAAGGCAGGAGCAAAGCGAAGATTGCCTAGCTCTGTGCGGACAGAAGGGACCCCTGGGAAGGGCCAGGAGAGGGGCCTTGGGGATTGGGAGGCAGCTACGAATCTGACAGAGTGAATTTCTGAGAACCAGCTCAAATCATTGTTTTCCGACATATTTAGGGTTCCATTTAGCAATTATGAGTAATATCTATGAAGGGAGGAAAAGGGGACACAAAACCTGCTTTTTCTCTAATGTTTCTTTTCCTACTTGAGCTTGCTTAGTTCCATGGTTGATTCCAGAAGCTCTTGGGGGACACCCTCAAGTGCTATGCTTTTAGGGGAATTAGGTACTTAGCTGACAGGAGAGATGAAGGCGGGTTATAGACCACCACTCTGAGGCGGTCTGCCACCACCGCCGTTTGCTCTGTAAGGGAGCCGCCGCAGCCACACCGCGCGGCTCCCTTGCGGAGCAAAAAAGAACCTCCAAAATGCAGCTTCTTTCTGCGGCGCCCTAATGACGTCGCGAGGTGCCTCTGGCGCACTCGCGACGTCATTAGCGCCATGACACGTCTGGACACTAGGCGTCCAAGATGTAAACATGGTGGCCTCCATGTGGAAGGGGCGCCGCCATGTTGTACGTATGGAATACGTACTAGGGTTAGGGGGGTGCGGAAGCACCGCCCCTTCCTAACCCTAGTACGTATTCATTACGTACTAAATGGCGGTCTGTAACCCGCAATAGTTTGGTTGGGGCAAGAGTGACATCGGGATTGAGCTCAACTATAGCAGGCTCAGAAGCACACAGAACTCTAAAGGCATTTCAAATAGTTTTTTATGTTTTATTGAGGGGAAAAGCATAATGCACACACACACACACACACACACACACACACACACATAAGTGTTCCCACACACACACAAGAACTAGATAACAGGTGGGAGTGGTCAAGAGACATAAGACTTTCATAATAGTCATACTTTACCTAGGCTTACCTAGGCGGATCTTGATTTCAATTGCTGAGGGTTCGAAATGGGAAAGAAGTCAGGAGCTCCTGTGACAAGTCAGGGGTTGGCAAGTGCATTGAGGTGCTTATCCATGTAAACCAACAGACTGTCTGTCTGTAATTGGACTGCCATCAAAGAACAGCCAGTCAAGGCAAATATTTATACTGGAATTGTTGCTTGGGGGCAGAAACCGAGCGTTCAAAAAGGTTTTAAGCGCGTTAGAATGTGTCCAGGGGGGAAGAATGGTATGAAACCCAGTTGAATGCAATGGGTGCTTGGTGCAAATATTTCAGACCAAAAGGATTAGCACACTGGCTCTCAGTTCTCTCTTGGCTCTGAATTCCAATCGCAGCCACTAGCCAATATGCTGCACAATCTGAGGGTGACACTCCCAGATGCAGCTCAACAATAACATAGCAGAGTACGGAAGCAAATATCCTGATATAGATATTGGCAATGCACTGACCACTTTTCACACTTAAAAGTAAGTTACAAACACAGTTGATTTCATTGAAATCCTTGGAGGTTCTCTATCTTGAGTTGGAAAATAATACAAATATTTGCAAGCTCTCTTCTCCAACTTCCATCAACTTCACCAACCCTTGTACACACAACTCCAATCCAACCCACACCAATCCACATGTGAGCTGTATACTGTATTGGTTGTGAGTCATCTCCTGGTGCTAAACAGCATGAAGAGACCTCTGCAGTTAGCTTCCATCATGCCATGTGCTCTAACTCAGCACTTTATGGCAGTCTCACAGGTTATGATGCCACCTATCAATCAAAGTATTTTTCCACAGTCCTTGGACTATCTGCTTCCACTGATTCCCTCAAGGCAGTCCTCACCCAGTCTCTTTTTTGCTAGCTCCTATGAGTAAGGATACAATCACTCCATGCATTTAGGGGCATAAGCAGCAGGATCATGCTTGGGTTACTCATGGCAACTTTGTTAATTTAATCTCAAGGAGGGTTTAATGAGGGCTAAATCATGGGGTAACATCCTCCTCTCTTAACTCTGATTTTCATTCTTATCTATCCTTGTCTTTCTTTGCAGAAGAATATTTGAGTCATGAGAGAGTCCACAGAGGAAAGAAGTCACATAAATGCCAGCATTGTGGCAAACGTTTGGCTTACAAGTCTATCCTTGTCAGACATCAGAGAGTCCACACAGGAGCGAAGCCATACAAATGCCAGCATTGTGGGAAATGTTTTTCCTTGAAATCACACCTAGTTACACATCAGAGAGTTCACACAGGAGTGAAGCCATACAAATGTCAGCATTGTGGGAAATGTTTTTCCTTGAAATCACACCTAGTGAAACACCAGAGAGTCCACACAGGAGAGAAGCCATACAAATGCCAGCATTGTGGGAAGTGTTTCTCTCAGAAGTCAAGCCTCCTGATACATCAGAGAGTCCACACAGGAGAGAAGCCATACAAATGCCAGCATTGTGGGAAATGTTTTTCTCAGATGTCAAGCCTAGTGACACATCAGAGAGTCCACACAGGAGAGAAGCCACACAAATGCCAGCATTGTGGGAAATGTTTTTCTCAGACGTCAAACCTAGTGACACATCGGAGAGTCCACACAGGAGAGAATCCATACGAATGCCAGCATTGTGGGAAATGTTTTTCTCAGAAGTCAAACCTAGTGAAGCATCGGAGAGTCCACACAGGAGAGAAGCCACACAAATCTCAGCAGTAAACTAACATTATTTTTGTCAAAAAGGAATATAAGAAAAATATTTTTGTTTCAGTGGTGCTAAGGAAAGCCCTTTTGATTTGTTTGTAAGGTTTGTCTGTCCATATGTCTGTTTATGTTTTAATGCTGCATTTTGTTAAGTTTAGGTTATAATTGCTAATAGTATAGATAGTTGCTTTAGGTTCTAAATTTGTCTGGGGATTATGGGTCGTTTTATAAATTAGCTAGATGGGGGGTCTGGAATAATTTTACAACTGGCTTAATAGTTATAGGAATGATAACTTTTGCAATATGAGGGATGTTGGCTGAAGAAAGCTGTAGGCTGGTATTAATTGAAAGAGGGCTAGTTTCTAGGGATGACAAAGGGACCTTCTTTCCTGTGGGGCATAGACTGTGGGAACTGAAGGTGGGGGCTAGGTTTGGAAGAGGGTGGAGTTTTAGGTTTTGGGTTTTAATGTATTGTTTAGCTTGAAGTGGGCACTTCTGGCTGAAACACTGAATATCTGACTCTGTGTTCTCAATAAAGTTCTTTGCTATTTCAACACACTGGACTCTTTGATGCACAGAAATTCCGAATTTGGGTGAAACTGACCCTTTCTTCTCTCCTCAGTCCTCAGCAGAGGCAAACACAGATACACACACAAACATACAGGATACACAGAGCTTGATTTCCAAAGTAGAGCCTTCCTTTCTGCCTTTCCCTCCTGAGTCCAGCTCTGCACCTTGGGCTCCATTGCAGTCTCCTCAAAGGAAGAAAGGAGGTGTTAGAATCCTAGTTGTAGTCTACCAGATATATGCTTTATATTCTGTTGGTGGGGATGATGGGGGTTGGGATGCTTTTGCTGGGGCTAGTTTAGTTAGAGCATGTAGGAGCTAAGTGGTGCCAGGTGGGTCTTATTGGCCTTGGAGATCTCTCTCTCAGAGAGTTGGAATGCAGCATAGAGCGGAGGGAGTTGGGAGCTGATGGGGGAGAGAGATGGACGAAGTAGTAACGGTGGGAAAGAGGTGGAGATGTTCTTTTGCATGTTTTTGGCTGGGGGTGGAGTAGACCTGATTGAGGGTTTTAGCTATTGCTTCTGCGGGGAGGGGTCAGTCTCAGCTAAGACACTGAATGATGTGGAATTGCTGATTCAGGAGCTATTAATAAAGTTCTGTTTATTCTTCGTGAAGCTGACTGGTTGATTTTCCTGGATTCTGGTCCTGCATTCTGACAGGAAGGAAGGAAGGGGAGGCCACTGAACCCCAGGCACATACCTTCCTTTCCTGCAAAGGCCTTAGTGGAATAAGCAGCAGCAGCAGCAGCAGCTAGGCCATGCGCCTGCTGAGGAGGAGCCTCGAGGGGGATGTTGCGGTCGGCCAGGACCAAAAGCATAGGCGACTACAGCTCAGAGACCAGTTGTGTCAGCTTGGCTAGGGAGTCTGTTAAGGAACGGGGCAGAAGTAGACCAAGAGAATCCACAGACTTTCATAGTCTTTAGTAAATACATTCAGTGTAGTCCATCATACGGATAGGTATCCTGCTCAAGGCAAGATTGTCTTTATGGACCAAAGGCAATCCCCTTACCTGCTCACTGACAGAGAACCCGGCTGGTAAGGCCTGATCCCAAGTGGCTGAGCTATCATCACCCAGCCAGGTCTCCATGAAAGAAGCCAGGTCAGCCTCTTGATCCAGAAGGAGATCATGGACTATGTGCATTTTATTTTTGACTGACCTGGCATTACACAAGAGCAGGGAAAGGTTCTGTGGCTGGTTTGGTATGCTCTCCAGCCCTTTTGGGATAGCAAGGTGAATGGAAGGGGAGAGAAATATTTGTCAGGGTCCCAATTGCACCCCATCTTGCAAAACAAAAAGCAATACTTTGAAAAAGGAACAGCTTTTATTGAAGAAGAAGATACATGTAATAGAAGTGACTTATTTTGTCAAGAATGAAAGAAAGTATAAACATATCCCTTTTATAACCATATGAATCCACCCCACCCCGTTTACCAATAAAGCTAATTAATTGTGTAGCCCTTTCCCGCACAGTGTTCTCCCGCCCTTTTATGCGCAGTGTCCTCCCATCCAGGATTCTGGCACCTTTCCTAAAAGCAATGAAGCTCTCATGTGCCTTTTCTCAACCACTGCACCTCTGGCCTTGGACCACAGAACTCAGCCACACAACAGTTTAATTAACATTATGGCTTAACAATATATACCATCAATCCCAATCTAGTATGATACCATGTGAAAAGATACTAAGCACAAACCCATAGCAACATAATACAATATAAAAATACCAATAACTAACTCTCTATGTTCCCTCTCCTTTTCCAGAAACCAGTCTTTTAAACTCAAGCCTCTGTTAGAAGGATGATTCCCACACATTCCAGTCCTAGCAAACAATCACATTCTTTAGCCATGATCTCTCTACCTCTTTCTAGTATCTTCTATTAAAGCACATATTAAAACATTATTTTAACCCACCATAAATCTCATATATCTTAATTCTAACCTAACCTAAACCTATAACCCTTATGGCATGAATCCCTAAATGAATAAATGCATGAATAAAGGGATTCATGACATATTGGGACTTCAGGCTGATTCTCCTTACCTGAATGAGACTGGCCCATTGCGACCTCAGGCCGATGTTCCTTGCCTGAAGGATTCAGACTGGATCAATTTGAACTCAGGCTCATGCTCTTTGCCTGAAGGATTGAAACTGGTCCATTGTGATCTCAGCCTGAGTTTCCTTGCCTGAAGAATTGAGACAGTACTATTGTGACTTCAGGGTGGTGCTCTCCACCTGAAAGATTTAGACTGGCCCATTGCAACCTCAGGCTGATGGTCCTTTCCTGAACAATTGAGATGGAAGAATTGTCACTTCAAACTGGTGGTATGTCCCTGAAGGATTGAGAAAGGTCCATTGCATGTCAGAACTAGTGTATAAGAGTTCATTCATAAAGGGGAAAAATATTAGGGTTTGGTTATCAAAGTAGGAGTTATAGTTGCAGTTCATAGTAGGCAATGTAGAGTGATGGGTTATAGAAAACACGTAATGGAAAGTGAGAGAAGAACAGATGGAGTGGCTTTTAGATGAAGGAGGGCGTTTGGAGAGGGGGATGGGGTTGCAGCTGTAGATGGTTATCCAGGAGGAGTGAAGCTGGCTTGGGAACACCGCTCTTCAAGGTGAGGCTGTCTGGGAGAAGGGAAGGGGGAGTATACACAACCTTGATATCTATGCAACCTCCGCTTGTGTTGCTTTAGCTTTGGAATTGGGGGCTGGCTTAGGGAGGGGTTGAGCAAGTTCCTTTGGACTTTGCAAGAAGGTGTTAATGGATATTTCTGCCTGGATTCATCAATAAAGCTTCTTTTGTTTCAAATGAGTTTTACTTTTTGAGCACAGGACTGACTCCGGATCTCACAGTTTGCAAAGTCTCACAGTTTTAACTCCAATGGAGACCCAGGAACAAGAAGAGTTCTTGGAGAACCCGGAGGTTCTCTGAGGGTTTGGAGGTGAGACTAATAATAGTAATAATAATAATATCATCACTAATTTATATCCTGCTTTCCAATGGATTTATTTTGAATTTTAGGGAAGGTTCAGTTTTGATTTGCCCTTAGCGCTGTTGAATTGTGTTTTCGGTGGTCTGTGAAATGTGCATAAATGTGTGCACATATAAACACTTTGGCCTGATACAGACAGACCAAAATAAAGCTGCTTCAAGTCACTTTGGAGGTATGGTGTTTAAATGATACATGCGTCCTAAGAGTCCAGAAGCCGCACCAAAGCCACGCTCCAGTCCTAGCTTTGGTGCAGCTTCCAGACTCTTAGGATGCATGAATCATTGAAACACTATTCAAAGGAGATAGAAGGATATGACACTGTAGATTCTTTTCTGTGTATTAACTGAACTTTGGATAGAGTAGAAGAATGTAAATTGAATAACAGGATAAAAGTGTAGTAGTAAAGTAAATATGAAATAGAGAAAGAAAGGAAAGTTATGATACATGGTAAAGTACAGAATAAATTAGAAGTGAGGAAGCTGAAATAAGATCTTTCCTATTCTAGAAGTGAGAAAGAAAGGGAGTAAGAAGATAGAGGTGGTAAAAAGAGAGGTATGCAGTTGAAAGTAGTTGTAAGTGTAGAAAGTAGAGAATACAGTTGGGTAGAGTGTAATGATGAGAAAGAGAGTGGTACAGTTATGATGGAGAGATAGAGAAAGGAGGAGAGAGGCGGAAAGAATGAGAAAGAAGGTAGTAGGAAGGTAGGATGACATGCGGTTTAAAGGAGGTAGGAAGGAGAAAGATGTAGATGGAAGAAGTAGATGGTAATAAGAAGAACAAAAAAGAATAAGTGTGATGTATGTTTGAATTGTAATTTTATTGAATGTATGGTTGTTTATTCTGAAAGTAAAAAGAATTTGAACATTATTTACAGTTTGACCTCAGTATTTGCTGAGGTTTGGTTTCAGGACCCATGAAGTAACCAAAATCCATTGATGTTCAAGTCCTATTACAAATAATGAGGTTGTAGTATGATGTTCCTTACATTAAATAGCAAAATCAAGGATGGTTTTTTGGGGATATATTGAAATTCAGAATCTGTGGATACTGAGAGATGACTGTGAAATGTTAAAAAGCAGTTGAAATCATCCTATTAAGAGAAAGGCAACCCATGTAATTGGACTCATGGAGAAGTGGTCAGATGGGACCAAGGAGAATGTGTTTCTTTGGTTGGTTTCCCTGGAAAGAACTGAGAATCTTGGCCAAGGAGGGAGTTGAGTCAGTTGAGGCTGAGAGAAGGAGGAGAGACCTCAGGACAAGAGCATTTCTCTGGGTTAGTTTGCCTGTTTCCTATTTTATGTTAGTGTTTTGAGTACTGTCTTTCTTACAGTGGAACCTACTCCTGCTTTGTGAAGGCATCACAAGTTGGACTGGTTGATCTCACCTGAAAGCATCCTTCTTATTCATTCATTCCTATTGTACCTTCTTTGAACTGTATGGTTGTGTTATTTATTACATTTCATCCCACCGTTCTCCCATGGATGGGTCTCAAGGTGGCTTACGATACAAAATAAAGAATGAACAAAAGCATTGTTTTAAAAGAACACATGCTACTAAAATAAGGATATTGCTATTCCTTCGGTTGGAAGTTCGTTCTCCAAGATCTGCAAGGGATAATCTACAAATGTTAACTGGGAGGGAAAGAGGACATTGGAGGACAATGGCTTGGAGTTATGTCTCATAGACAGTAGTGAATGGAGACTTCCATGTTAGTGGGTTGGTGAATCTGCTCTGTCTTTCAGTCTGAGCTCTCTCTGGTGCTGACTCTATTTTGGAAATGGGCTCCAGCCCCATGGACAAAAACCTGGAGGAAATTCAATGCCCCAATAATATGGAAGTCACAGTCTGTCAAGGTTTACATGAACTGTGTGAAATGTGGTTTTTGTTTTGCTGTTGTCTGTCCTGAATTTCCCATCTCCACCAAATGACCCCAAGATCAAGCAAGAAGAGAGAAGGAGAAAACTGTGTCTCCTTCCACTTTCTCAACCCCATGCAGAAATGTATGAACCTCTTTCATGGCCATGTTTAGACACAGTTTTGCTCCTTAAAAAACATAAAGCTTGTAATCTTTCACAGAAGACATATTATTTGGGAGGCAGTTCAAGAAAAATCCTACCAGGAAGGTGCCCTCAATTTCTTTTCTAAGCATAGAGGCTGGTGGGCTTTTCATCCACAGTTTTATGGTGGAGGTGGCCTATGACAAACCTCCTTTGAACACAGACAAATGAAGAACTGCCTTCACTTTTGGCCACTAGCGAACCTGTTAAAAGGTTACATGATGAAGAGAGTTCTGCCTGATAGATCCTATGATGCTTCTTCTGAGTTTCACTTAATTTGCTCAGGTAAAATTGTATTTATTTCTTATACTGTTCTCATACTTTAAAAAAAAACCTTCTCCAGACAAAGGACTTGGAAAGAAGAAAGGTCCCTCCACAAAATTGTCTGGCCTTAAGATGAATGACAAAGGCATCAGGCGAAATGAAGAAGAGACAGCGATCCTGAAACAGACAATTCTTTCTGACCCAGAGGAAGGAGCCAAGTGAGTCTGGGACACTTTTATGCAATAGGTTCTTGGCCTTAGGAGAAAAGACGCAGTATGGAAAAGGGGCACCAGCTCATCTTTCTACTCTTTGTTCAAATGGACAGGTTTTCTCGGACCTACGGAGTAAAAGCAGCCCATTTGGATATTGAATGCGGATTGGAGGGTGACTCACATTTGTCGCTGGGATCTTACTGGCATGGCTACAGAAACATGGATCTCATAGAATCAGATGACGATCTGGAACTAACTGAGAAGGTACAGAAGAAGCCTATGCACTTTCCATGTGTTTTAGAGTTGGGCAGCGTGTTCACATCTGGCTGTCTTGACAAGAGAGTTAGTTATTCCTCCCCACTGAGAATTTATCCTTAAAGTAACGGAGGTCAGGGCAGGGGAGCATTAAATCCACCCCAAACTTTTTACTGAACTCTCTTTCCCCCAATAAATGCAATGCCTTGGACAGTCAAGATTAAAAACAACATGGATTCACTGTCCTACTAAGATGGAAGCCACTAAGGGGGTTGGATACAATGGGACACAGGCCTTTGTCTTTAGTGAGAGCCGTTCAATGAATTTTACGAGGCAAGTCAGGTCAGATCTAGGAGTCCAAGTAGACAACAAATTGAACATGAGCCGACAGTGCGATACGGCAGCTAAAAAGGCCAATGCGATTTTAGGCTAAGTATAGTTAGAAGTTAAGAGGTGATATGATAGCCCTGTTTAAATATTTGAAGGGATGTCATATTGAGGAGGGAGCAAGCTTGTTTTCTGCTGATCCAGAGACTAGGACCCAGAACAATGGATGCAATCTACAGGAAAAGAGATTGCACCTCAACATTAGGAGGAACTTCCTGACAGTAAGGGCAGTTTCACAGTGGAACAAACTCCTTCCTTGGAGTATAGTGGAGTCTCCTTCCTTGGAGGACTTCAAACAGAGGCTGGATGGCCATCTGTCAGGGATACTTTGATTGAGAGTTCCTGCATGGCAGAATGGGGTTGGACTGGATGGCCTTTGGGGTATCTTCCAACTCTATGATTCTATGAATCCCCTTAAATCTTCCATCATTTTGATCTAGTCCATCACTTTGTCACCAGCTGCGTCCCTGTCTGGACCGAAAGGACCTTGAAACAGTAGTACACACACTGGTAACCTTTTGTTTGGATTTCTGTAATGCTCTCTACATGGGGCTACCTCTGTATCAGGTCCAGAAGCTTCAACTAGTTCAAAACGCTGCAGCCAGATTGGTCACTGGAATGCCAAGGTCAGACCATATAACACCTGTATTAAGATCTCTTCACTGTCAAGCGGGAAGACAGAGACTTAGTAGAAGAAGTGCCTCAAAGGGTAAATAAGAGAAGAGATTGAAAAGGCTGGGTGGTAGTGGGTGAGCATTGGAAGGTACTGATAGTAGGAGACAACAGAGGGGGGAGAGTGAATTGGTAACGGAATTGGAGAATTTATATTGCGGACTTAACATTAAGAGACCTTCTTTTGAAGAAGAAGGGAAGATAAAGAGTAAGCAGAAATTGGGATAAAAATAAACTGGGAGGAAAAGAGTCATTTCTTAGGAACTGGAGAAGAAAATAGAGTTTTATAAGAATTTTTGATAAAGTATAATAGATTGGAACTTGAGGACGGGGGGATATCTCTTAAGGTAAGTAATTACTATATAGTGAGGCAGAAGTTCTGGACTATATCTGAAAATAAAAAGGTCCAGGGTGAATAATTTTATAATTTTCAAGGATTACATAGGGAAAGGAAAGTGAAGAAAAACGTAGAAAAATCTAATTAAATGTATGGTGACTTGGGTCCAATGAATGATAAATATTAAGGGGGATTAGATTAAGAGTATTGTGTCAAGTTAATTAGTTACAGTAGAATATATTGGTGAATTTATCCATTAATTAATTTAACTAAGGGGACTGGTATTTTTACAGACTTATAGGAGGATCAGTAAAAGATTATGAATACTAGACAACAATCTCAGAAAGTCAATAGCCAAAGAAAGCTCTCCACGGAGAAATTACAAATGCCAGATATGAATCAACTATTGATGGACAAAATAGACAATTTATCAATCAGTTTATCCCAGAACCTAGCGAAAGAAATGAACAATTTTTAAAAAGAAATTAAGCAGGAAATACGATCAGATTTGAAAGAAATTAATCAGAAAGTGGACACTTTAATAGCAGACAATCAAAAGATAAAACAAAGAGTGGAAATTGTGGAATTTAAAACTGAGAAACTTGAATTAGACTTTGCAAGATTGACGAATAAGAGAGAAGAAGAACTAGACGAAAAAGCGGTCTGGGAACAAAAATTAAGAGAGAAATGTGTCAAAATTAGGGGGCTCCCAGAAGAACAAAATGAGGACCTGGAAAAAAAATTAATACCAGAAATTGCAAATTTCTTAAAAAAAGACCCCATCTTTTTTGATGATGAAATTGATAAACTATATCGGATTAACTCTATGATTTCTAAACAAAAAGGTCTTCCTCGCGATGTGGCCGTTTATTTTGTAAGAAAAAGGGTACGGGACTTATTTCTAGCTTCACATAATGAAACCCCTTTTACTGTTAAAAACCAAGAGGTAAAAATTTTGAAAGACATCCCAGGCCGTATTTTGAAAAAAAGAAAAGAATATATACCACTAACGACATTCCTTAGAAAAGAAAACATCACATATAGATGGGAAATACCAGAAGGCTTGACCTTCTGGTGGAGTCAGAAAAGAATTAAAATTTCGAATCCAGAACAAGCTAAAGCTTTCTTAAGAAAAGAGACAGAAAATCTAAAAAGACAAAAAAAGGAAGTGCTTCTAACCCTAGACCTGGTGGAGGAAGAGTAAACATAAGAAACATAGAAGAAAGAAGAGACCCTTTGCTTGTCCAGGATGAAAATGTTGACAAATAAATTTGGAAGAAGAAAATGATCCAAACCTAAGTACTGAAAATACAATTGACTCTGACGTTGATCCAAGCGAGGAGCTCCTCGAAGAAGAAAGGATTAGAAAAGAAAAGGAAGAAAACGAAGATACAGGCTAATTTTGAAGAATCAAGTTAACATCTGCTCTATTCCCTTGATAAGTTTAAACCCAGTTTTACTAATATCTGAATATATTAATAAAATTTCTTTATAATAAAACAATTGTTGTGGAACCTGATCTCTGACTTGTTTAAAAGATACAGTTAAAAATAATAAAATAAAATATGGCGGAATATTTAAAGATGTTATCATGGAATGTACAAGGATTGAACACACCACAGAAGAGAAAAAAAGTCTTTTATTATCTACAAAAATTAAAATTAGATTTGATATGTATACAAGAAACTAGAATTAAGCAAAAAGACATAAAACATCTAAGATGTATAAAATTGGGACAAGAGTTTATATCTGCATCTAAATTTAAAAAGAAAGGAGTAATAATTTACGTAAATACTAAATATGAGGCAAAAGAAATCTATAGTGACCCAGACGGGCACTACATTATAATTGAGTTAAATTGTAAGGGACAAAAATTATTAACGGTAGGTGTGTACGGACCATTAGAGAATAAAAGTAAATTCTACAAAAAACTAAAAAATAAGATATTAGGTTATGATTATGACTCGATAATGATGCTAGGGGACTGGAACGGTGTATTAAATCCAGAGATCGATAGATTGTCAGAGAAAAAAATAAAGAAACAACAAGGGAAACTCCCTAGAGAATTTTTTGATATGAAGGAGATATTGGTGTTAGAAGACACATGGAGGTTTAAAAAGGGACAAGAAAAAGATTTTACTTTCTTCTCAAATCCTCACAGGACATGGTCTCGCATTGATATGATACTAGCCTCCTTTCACCTGCTTGCAAGGGTCTGCAATGCAGAAATTCTACCCAAAATATGGTCGGACCATAATTATTATTATTATTGTTAACCTTTATTTATAAAGCGCTGTAAGTTTACACAGCGCTGTACATCAATTTTTTAGTCAGACGGTTCCCTGCCCTCAGGCTTACAATCTAAAAGACACGACACAAAAGGAGAAGGGAGTGGTGGTGGGGAATAGGATCAGGTCCAGCAGATCTTTTCCACCTCCGAGGCCTGGACCAAGGCAGATCGACTGGAGGAAGGGCTTGGCTTCTTGATGGATGGTTAGAAGGAGGCTTCCTGGGTCAGAGAGGGGCTCACCTCTGGGAATGCTTCTCTAAACAATATAGTCTTTAATTCAGTTTTGAAACTGGGCAGAGAAGTGATGAGGTGTGCATGTGGGGGAAGAAGGTTCCAGGAGTAAGGGGCAGCAAGCGAGAAGGGACGAATTCGGGAGGGGGCAGTGGTAGTTCTACATTGTGACAGGAGACCCTGACTACCAGAGCGGAGGGTGCGAGTAGGAATGTAAGGAGAAAGAAGGTCAGATAAGTAAGGAGGGGCCAACTCATGGAGGGCTTTGAAAGTCAGTAACAAGAGCTTGTACCGGATGCGAAAGGGGAAGGGGAGCCAATGAAGGGAGGATAAAAGAGGAGAAACATGGTCAAAGCGGCGAGCGGATGTGACAATACGGGCAGCTGAATACTGGACAGATATTAAAGGATGGAGGTGTGAAAGAGGAAGCCCTGTTAGAAGGAGGTTACAATAATCTAGTCGCGAAACCACTAGGGCATGGACTAGAGTCTTGGCAGTAGAGATTGAGAGGAATGGACGGATCTTGGCAATGTTGTGGAGAAAGAATCTACAGGTCTTTGCGGTGGCCTGGATTTGGGGAATAAATGACAGAGAAGAGTCAAAAATGAAGCCAAGACTGCGGGCTTGATGAACCGGTTGAATAGAAGTGTCGTCGACAGAAACAGAAAAGGAATAATGAAGGGTGGGTTTAGGTGGAAAGACGAGAAGCTCAGTCTTAGACATGTTGAGCTTCAAGCGCCGAAGCCGCATCCACTGAGAGATGGCAGTCAGACAAGAAGAAACTTGCTGTTCAAGCCCCATCGAAAGGTCAGGGGTGGAGAGATACAGCTGAGTGTCGTCGGCATACAAATGATAGGAGAAACCAAAAGAACTGATGAGTTTACCTAGAGACAGTGTGTATAGAGAGAACAGAAGGGGACCCAAGACAGAGCCCTGGGGAACTCCAACAGATAGCGGAACAGAGGATGAAGTCTGACCACCCGTGACCACTGCAAAAGATCTATCTGACAAGTAAGATTTAAACCAGTCGAGAGCAGAGTCGGCGAACCCAAGGTCAAAAGTAAATCAACCAGGAGACAGTGATCAACAGTGTCAAAGGCTGCAGACAAATCGAGAAGAATGAGAATAGAGTAGAGGCCGTTTGCCTTGGCCCGCAAGAGATCATTTGAGATCTTGGTGAGGGCTGTCTCTGTAGAGTGCTGTGGGCGGAAGCCAGATTGGAAGGGGTCTAGGATGGAGTTGGCTTCAATAAACTTAATACAGCGAGAATAAACGACCCGTTCTAGGACCTTAGAAAGAAAAGGAAGAAGAGAAATTGGACGATAGCTAGACAAAGAAGAGGGGTCGAGAGAGGGTTTCTTCAGAATTGGGGAAACGAGAGCATGTTTGAAGTCAGAAGGGAAGGAACCCAAAGAGAGAGAGAGATTAAAGATATAGAGGAGCGAGGGCAGAAGAGAAGGGGCTATAGAGATTAGGAGACGGGAGGGAATAGGATCAAGAGAACAGGTAGTAGGTTTGGAAGAATTTAGCAGCTTAGAGAGTTCATCCAGAGAAACAGGGGGAAACACAGAGAGTTTACTAGTAGAAGGTACCAGGAGGTTAGTGGTAGGGGGCAAGTCGGGAGGAACTATTTCAGATCGAATAGTAGTGACTTTTGTGATGAAGTAGTTGGCGAAGTCAGTGGGGGAAAAAGATGAGAAGACAGGGGGAGAGGAAGGTTTGAGAAGTGTATTGAAGCAGGAGAACAAACGCTGCGGACGCGTCTCATTAGCGCAAATCAGTGATTTAAAATAGTTCTGTTTACATACATAATGAACAGCACAGCCAGTATTGGGGAATGCTGGGAGTTG
>JACSCI010000108.1:29492-49318 GCA_016801065.1 Sceloporus tristichus | reverse complement strand
TATATATATATATATATATATATATATATATATATGAAAAAAGCCAAGTTAGTTTCTGTATCTCTAAACTATATATACTTCCTAGATGGTGCCTAACCTTCTTAAATTTTCATTTCTTCTAGTTTCCTATCTGTTATAATCTTTCAGCAAAGAAAAATAGAGCTAGACAAACAAAAACCCAATCTCCATTTTTCCTTGGTTCTTCTTTCTACTCTTTAAGAGAAAATGAGATTAATTCATCCTAATTTATATATGTTTTCATAGTTGATTTGAATTGAAAAATCAAGAAAATTTTTTTTTTATGAAAATATATTTTCTGTATTCCTTCTTGACAAAAATAATATTTGTTCACTACTGGGATTTTTGTGGCTTCTCTCCTGTGTGGACTCTCTGATGTTTCGCTAGGATTGACTTCCGAGAAAAACATTTGCCACAAAGCTGGCATTTGTATGGCTTCTCTCCTGTGTGGACTCTCTGGTGTGTCATTAGGACTGACTTCTGAGAAAAACATTTCTCACAATGCCGGCATTTATATGGCTTCTCTCCTGTGTGGATCCTGTGATGTTCCAAAAGGTGGGACATCTGAGAAAAACTTTTCCGACAATGCTGGCATTTGTATGGCTTCTCTCCTGTGTGGACTCTCTGATGCCTCACTTGGACTGACTTCGAAGAAAAACTTTTCCCACAATGTTGGCATTTGTATGGCTTCTCTCCTGTGTGGACTCTCTGATGTATCACTAGGTCTGACTTCCAAGAAAAACCTTTCCCACAATGCTGACATTTGTATGGCTTCTCTCCTGTGTGGGATATCTGATGTCTCACTAAGTGTTTCTTTGCAGAAAAACCTTTCCCACAATGCTGGCATTTATGTGACTTCTCTTCTCTTTGGACTCTCTCTTGACTCACAAGTTTTTCTGTAAAGAAGGACAATGACAGATAAGTGAAAATCAGAGTTAAGAGAGGAGGGTTTTACCCCCAGATTTAGCCCCCATTTACCCTTCCCTATTTGACAGTAAATTAATAAAGTTGTTGTGAGTGACCCGAGCATGATCCTGTTCCAGATACCCCAAATCCATGGAACAATTGTATCCTTACTCATAGGAGCTAGCAAATAAGAGACTGGATGGGGAGTTCCTTGAGGGAAGCAGTGGAAGCAGATAGTCAAAGGACTGTTGAAACAATAGTCCATTAAAAATGTGCTAAAATACTTTGATTGACAGTTGGCATCATATTCTGTGAGACTGCCATAGAGTACAGAGTCAGAGTCCAAGGCATGATGCAAACCAACTGCAGAGGTCACTTCATGCTGTTTGGCTCCGGGAGATGCCTCACAGCCAATATAGTATACAGCTCATATGTGAATCGGTGTGGATTGGATTGGAGTTGTGTGAACAAAAGATGGTGAAGTTGATGGAAGTTGGAGAGGAGAGCTTGCAAATATTTGCATTATTAGGAGCAGGTAACTGTTGAAGTTGCCAGATATTGTGTAACTGTGATTATTTGTCGCAGAAATTGTTTTGAACTGCTGCAGTAACAACCATGAAATATCATCCAGTTAGTCTGACATCAATCCCAGGAAAGATTCTGGAGCAGATCATTAAACAGAGAGTCTGTGAACATCTAGAAAGCAATGCCATCATCACAAAAAGTCAACATGGGTTTCAGAGAAACAAGTCATGCCAGACAAACCTAATCTCTTTCTTTGATAAAACTACCAGCTTGGTAGATGAAGAGAATGCTGTGGATATAGTATACAGTATCTTGATTTCAGTAAGGCCTTTGACAAAGTTCCCCATGACATTTTTGCAAAAAAAGCTTGTAAAATGTGGGCTAGACAAGGCAACTGTCACATGGATTTGTAATTGGTTGACCGGCTGAACTGAAAGTGTGCTCAACAATGGGTCCTTTTCATCCTGGAGAGAAGTGTCCAGTGGAGTCCTATATGGCTCTGTCCTGGGCCCAGTGCTATTCAACATCTTTATCAATGTCTTGGATGACAGAATTGGGGGCATACTTATCAAATTTGCAGATGGCATCAAATTAGGAGGAGTAGCTAATACTCCAGAGGACAGGATCAAAATTCAAGATGACCAGAATAGACTAGAAAGCTGGACCAAAGCTAATAAAATGAAATTCAACACGGAGAAATGTAAAATACTGCATTTAGGGCGGAAAAATGAAATGCACAGATATAGGATGGGCGACACCTGGCTGAATGAAACTATGAGTGAAAGAGATCTAGGAGTCCAAGTAGACCACAAGTTCAAAATGAGTCAACAGTGTGACGCAGCAGCTGAAAAGGCCAATGCAATTTTAGGCTGCATCAATAAAAGTATAGTGTCTAGATCAAGGGAAGTAACAGTGCCACTCTATTCTGCTTTGGTCAGGACCCACCTGGAATATTGTGTACAGTTCTGGGCACCACAGTTTAAAAAGGATGTGGAGAAACTGGAGCATGTCCAAAGGAGAGCGACTAAAATGGTGAAGGAAGCCATGCCCTACGAGGAATGACTTAGGGAGCTGGGGATGCTTAGCCTGGAGAAGAGAAGGTTGTGATATGATGGCCCTGTTTAAATATTTGAAAGGATGTCATGTGGAGGAGGGAGCAAGCTTGTTTTCTGCTGCTCCAGAGCTTAGGAGCCGGAACAACGGATGCAAGCTACAGCAAAAGAGATTTCACCTCAACATTAGGTGGAACTTCCTGACAGTAAGGGCTGTCCGACAGTGGAACACACTCCTTCCTCGAAGTGTAATGGAGTCTCCCTCCTTGGAGGTCTTTAAGCAGAGGCTGGATGGCCATCTGTCGGGGATGCTTTGATTTGGATTTCCTGCATGGCAGGGGGTTGGACTGGATGGCTCTTGTGGTCTCTTCCAATTCTATGATTCTATCTTGAAATAATTATGACATAGAGTCAGTCTACTGTTTTAAGTCTATATTTCTCAAATTTATTTGGGACAATTTTTACCTGCAAGGTTTAGGATTTCATTTTATGAACTGATTTTACCCTTATTGCTAGGATGCAGTTTACTTATTGTGATGCTTTGTAATACTTGTTTTTACTTTGTTTGTTTTTTTAAGCTGGCCATGTGCCGTAATAAATTATTCATGTATTCATTGGTATTATTTTGTAACTCAAGATAAAGAACTTCCAAGGACTTGAATGAAACCTACTGTGTCTGTGACTTATTTTTAAGTGTGGAAAGTGGTCTGTGTATTGCCAATACCTATATCTAGATATTTGCTTCCATACTCTGCCATGTTATTGTTGAGCTGCATCTGGGAGCGTCACCCTCAGATTGTAGTGTACATTGGATTGTGAACGCGATTGAAATTCAGAGTCAACAAGGACCTGAGAGGCGGTGTGTCAATCCCTTTTGTCTGAGGTATTTGCATCAAACACCCACTGCATTCAGTTCGTGTTCACGCTATTCTTTCCCCACCCAGGAAATATTCTAAAGAGATATAAACCTTTCCGAACCCTCAGTTTCTGCCTCAAGCACCAATTTGAGTATAAATATCAGGCCCAACCTGCTGTTCTTCAGTGTCAGTCCAGTTACAGACAGACACTCTGTTTGTTTTCAATGCACTCACCAACCCCAATTGTCACAGGAACTACTGACCTCTCCCCATTCCAAATCCTCAACAATTGGAATAAAGCTCTGGATAGGTAATAGATACCTTTAACAAAGCCTTACATCTATTCACCACTCCCACCTTTGTTACCTAGATCTTGAACACTTATATATATAGTATGTGTGTCTGTGTATTTTGCTTTCCCCTAAATAAAACACAAAAACCTATTTCAAATGCCTCTGACGTACTGTTTGATTCAGGACCTGTTATAGCTGGGCTGGATCCAGAGGTCACTGTTGCCCCAGTAAAACTATCTCGTTCTATTGAGCTAAGTACCAAATTCCCCTAAAACGCACTTGCGGGTGTCCTCCCCAGACTCCAGCATTTTGGGTAACAAAGGGCCTCTGGAATCAACTATGGAGCTAAGCAAGCTCAGGATGGAAAAGAAACATTAGAGAAAAAGCAGGTTTTGTGTCCCCCTTTCCTCCCTTCATAGATATTACTCATAACTGATCATAGAATCATAGAATCGTAGAGTTGGAAGAGACCACAAGGGTCGTTCAGTCCAACCCCCTTTCATGCAGGAACTCTCAATCAAAGCATCCCCGAAAGATGGTGATCCATTCTCTGTTTAAAGACCTCCAAGGAGGGAGACTCCACTACACTCCGAAGAAAGAATGTGTTCCACTATCAAACAGCCCTTACTGTCAGGAAGTTGCTTTGATTCTATCATTCTAAAGTGGAAACAAAGCACTCTGACAGTGAATGATGAAAGGGCCCTCGGTCTTCACAGGAAGGTCAATGGATTCAGGTTCCTTACCCACAAAGGCCACATTCTCATAATTCTCCATCATCACAGAACTGTATGTAAGTTTCTGCTTCTTTGTCAACAGTTTCCATTCCTCCTCGGTGAAATATACTGCTACATCCGCAAAGGTCACCTGCAATAGAAAATAATCTTATCCAGAGAGTGACTAAACAAAAGGGGAGGAAAGCACATGGTGCATCGCAAATATTATTTCAGCATCTCAGAATTCAGTCCAGGAAATAAACTTTAAATTCTGCAAGAAAGCAAAAAGCTACTGCCTTTGAGATCCAGTTGGTCTCGAATCCTTTCAATATAATATACAATATAATAAACAATATAATTTAGACCATTTCTGAGATATTATTGATTGATTGGGATACTGATTACCCCAACACGTAAAGTACATTCAGTCACCAAGGAATTATAGTAAATTTAGCCATATCTCTCCTAATTTCAAAAACAGTTCTGGGGAGTACTCTGGGCTTGAGGGCCACTGGGCCCATCCCCAATTTAGGTTCAGAGAAAGTCTTCCATATCCCTCAGCATTTCACAGATGGGGAAAGCAAGACATATGTGGACAAGCAACACCAGAAGGGGTTCAAGATGGCCAGAGTTGTTAATGATGAAGATCATACAAGCAAGGAAGGGCACAGCAGTTTGTTTTTGCTTCCCACTCCTGGCAAGGGCAAGATCCTGCCCCTTTCTCTCCCTCTTTTGAGTTGATGGGCTGCACATGTCTTTTGAACTTGGAACACATTTTGCAGTAACTGAAGTGAACTGAGGAGAAGAGGGAAAGAGGGAGCAGGAGAGAGAAATGGGTCATTTTCAAAGCCCCTGAAAAAATGAGGTGACAGAGGATTAAGCAGGACTCCCTCTGCCAAACTGGGACAGTTGTTCTCCGCTTGCTTTCATGAGCCGGCCCAGCAGTGACCCAGATGAAACTAATAGTCAGGATGGCAATTTACCAAAGAGTTGTTGCACCTCAGTAGCCTCTTCTTCTTGGAGCTCAACTCCCTCTGCTTGGCCTCTGTGTCAGCCATCAGGTAGGCAGGGGGTTCCAGGTGGGCCTGCGCTTTGGTCACTTCCAGCAAAAGATACCGGAAAGCAGTGTACAAGGGGGCCAAGATGAAGTTCCTGAGAAAAGAGACCAGGGTTAGGCTTGGTTTGGTAAGAAACCCTGCAGTACTCAAAGTCACAAAGATCGGCATCCTGCTGGTGACATACGCAGGTGACATATGCCTCCTTTGGCCCAATTGACAGGTGGGCATCCCTTCCTCCCTCTCCACCAAACAAAGCCCCTTGGACCTAGCATAGACTCACAGCAGCTCCCCTACACAACAGTTACTCCATACCTTGTTAGATTAGCTGGGGATCAGGGGATGGGAAATTGGAAAAGGCTCTGGTTATGTCCCCATAGCTAGATGTGAAATGAGGGCATCACCTGCTGAAACCTGCAGAGGTCCCCAGTGACCCTAAGAAGAAAATGTCTTCGTTTTGCTTCTGGCTACAGAAACACAGCTGGATGCATCTCCAATACCTCACACCAAACACTCTCACCAGGCATGGAATGGTCATGCGGGATGGCTTCCACAACTCTGTGGTAATAGCTGGATCAGTGAATGGCTAGTTCTAGCCTGATTCCACCTGGAGCAACACTGGAGCAACATTGGAGCATAGAGGGTTCTGCTGGGTCAGGCTATCTGGTCTGGTGGCCCCTCATTCTCCCAGTGGCCAAACCAGTTGCCGTCCATCCCCCAGGGAGGCCCCCGGTCAGGCAGGACAGAAAAGGAGCTCTCTCTTCTCTGGTTGCCCCCCTTCCATGGGATCCAGCCCTCCTCCCCAATTCCCATAGCAGCCTTCTGCATGCAGAGAAGTCACAGTTCTGAGAGTGTCTTTGCCCACGTAGAGATTGCCTATTTTCCACACTATTGCCTGGCCATGTTGGCTTGGGAATGTCCTGTTATAGCCACATAGATTCATAGAATCATAGAATCGTAGAGTTGGAAGAGACTCCAAGGCCCATCCAGTCCAACCCCATTCTGCCATGCAGGAACTCTCAATCAAAGCATTCTGACAGATGGCCATCCAGCCTCTGCTTGAAGACCAAGGAAGGAGACTTGACTGCACTCCGAGGAAGGAGTCTGTTCCACTGTCGAACAGACCTTATTGTCAGGAAGTTTCTCCTAATGTTGAGGTGGAATCTCTTTTCCTGGAGCTTGCATCCATTGTTCCGGGTTCTAGTCTCTGGAGCAGCAGAAAACAAGCTTGCTCCCTCCTCTATATGACACCCTTCAAAAATTTAAACAAGTCTATCATATCACCTCTTAACCTTCTCTTCTCCAGGCTAAACATCCCCACCTCCCTAAGTCATTCCTCATAAGGCATGGTTTCCAGACCCTTCACCATTTTAGTCGCCCTCTATGATTCTATGAGAATCAGGTGGAGAAACTCTAGGCCCTGGGCTGAATAAGACCTGTATTACTTTATGGATCTGATCCACGACTTCCCCTCATTACGCCCCCTTCCCCATTTAGACACGTGAAAATAATCATTTCATTTTTCCAAATGAGACAAATCTCTGAGCTTAACTGCTGTGTTTATAATATAATGTAGGATGATGATGATGATGATGATGATGATGATGATGATAATAAATTTATGTATATACCACCTTTACAAAAAGATCAAAGCAGTTAGCAAATTTCCAATTACAAGATTTGTGTGTTTGTGTGTATCAGTCATAGCAGGAGCATGAGGTATGTACCTCCTTCCTCTGCTTGCTAAAGCCACATAGAAATTGAGGCATGTACATTTGTGTGCATTGTTTCTGAATGAATCTATTGTCAAAATCACATTTTTTTCACTTTTCCTTGTATATTTTTTAAAAAGATGCACACTGCTGAATATGTTGCACTTATACAACAAAAATCTATAAATGTATAGATTTATGAGTGAAGATTGCATCCTGGATTATGCTCATTTTGGGAAGTGAAGACCTATGTAAATTCATTTTGTAAACCCAGTAAAACAAATATCTCACAAAGCTCTAGTAAACAACACATACACACAGTCCCCAAAAAAAGACTCACTGGCGCACTGTGTGTCTGGGGTCTGAAAACCTCACTTCCACCTTCTGGGAAGACAATGCTGCCATAGACTGAATTTGGGGCTTTATATCTGCAAAGCATGGGCTCACTCTCTCAGCTGCAACCCTTCCACACAATCCTGGACTGAAACATTTAAACAAAGGTCCTCTTTCAGCTCCAGGAATAAAGGCCTACCTTCAGTACAATGACCCTGATTCCTGCAACCCCAGATAGGGCTCTTCTGCAGTCCTTTATGGCCAGAGCTTCCCCGGGTCAGAGGCCGTCTCCTCGGCCGTAGAGAAGGGTTGCTCTGAGTGCGAAGGAGGAGGAGGTCCACAGGGCTGAGGAAGGGAAGGCAATGGGGAAAAGGTCAGTGCCAATGGCCATGGAGGGCAGAAGGTGACAATGCCTAGGAAACTCCTCTGAGTCCCAGCCATTCTAGGAATGAGTGGCAAGAATTAGTCCAGGGGGCTGAGGGGGTCCCCTTTCCCAAAGGGGGAGGCAAGGACCGGTGGACCCTCCCCAGCTAGGGCCCAAAGGGAGGGTCTCTTTCCCCCCTCTCTCTCCCAGCCCCTAAAGCCCAGACTCCCACTGGCCCTGAGTCCCCTGCCTCCCTTCCTCAGACCCCCACAGGCCTGTCTTCCTGCCTTCTGTCCTTCCTTCCTTCCTTTGCCCCAAAATGGAAGGCAAGAGGCACAAATGGACACACTTCCTTCCTTTTGGCCCAAGGAGCCTGGCTTCCTTCTCACTCTGGAGCCTCAGGAGAGAAAGAGGAGCCTTTTGGTTCAACTGAGGAGGCCTCAGAGAAGGATCAGGAACATTATTCCCCAGAGTCACAAGCAGCACAAAATGGCCACCAGAACACAAAACGATTGCCTCTGCCTCAGTGCTTTCCAGTTGGCAGTTTGACACCTTCAGGGAACCCAAAATGGAGGATGAAAGGGCCCCAAAGTCGGAAGGGACCCAAACAGGATTTCTGAACCTTAACAACACCTAACCATTTTCCTGATGCTATTGAAAGGAGGAACCTGATCCCCTCCTTAATTACAATCAATAGTGAAAGATATTAATATTAAAAGTGCCCATCGTCCACAACCCAGCTCAGGTCTTGACCGCTCAGGGAGGCCAGTCCAGCTGCAGGTGGCCCTCCATCCGTCCTCCTTTCCTTCTGCATTCCTCTTCTTTTCCCCAGCATCAGCCCCTTTCCCAAGAAGGCTGCATCCGCACTATAGAAATAAGACACTTTGACACCGCTTTAACCGCTCAGCGCTATGGAATCCTGGGATTTTACCTTTGGACACTTAGCCTTCTCTGCCAGAGGCTCTCATGCCACAACAAACTACAAATCCCAGGATTCCATAGGATGGAACCAGGAAAGTTAACACACTTTAGAACTGGATTACAGTGGTGCCTCGGGTTACGAAATTAATTCGTTCCGCGGCCGCTTTCGTAACCCGAAAGGCTTTCGCAAGCCGAATTGCCATAGGCGCTAATGGGGAAAAGCCGCGATTTCGTGCGAAATAGCGCCGAAAAGCACCAAAAGTTTTTTCGTAACCCGAAAAAACTTTCGTAACCCGGAACAATGTTTTCCAATGGGATTTTTTCGTATCCCGAAAATTTCGTAACCTGGGTATTTCGTATCCCGAGGTACCACTGTATTTCTGTAGTGCAGATAAAGCCTAAGTCCGTTGTAAAAGGATAGAGGCACCCAAGTCAAATTTTTATCCTGTAAAAAATGGTTTTGCTTTTTTAAAATATAAGTAGTTTTATTTTCTGTCTTATCCTTATTCTTCTTGTTGTTGTTTTTTTGTATGTTTGTATGTATTATTCTTGGTCATATGAGTTATTCTGGTCTGTCTCCTTCCTTCTTGCCTGAAAATCTATCAATAAGAAACCTCCCAAAGGAGCCACTTTTGGCCTTTTTTGGGGGACTAGCCTCCTCTTAGAAGCCAAAGCCCAATGTTAGTGAAAAAGAAGAATAAGGCTTGTATTAAAACTATCCTCCCCATTTCTGATGCCTTTTAAAACCCATGTTCCCCAGAAGGAGCAGAGCTGTGTAATAAGAAAACCCTCTCAGAAAAGAGACACAAAAGACACACAAAGGGACACACTTCCTTCCTTTTGGCCCAAGGAGCCTGGCCTCCTTCTGACTCTGGAGCCTCAGGGCAGAAAGAGAGGACTCTGTTCAACTGAAGCCTCGGAGAAGGTTCCAGAACATTATTCTCTACAGCCACAAGCAGCACAAAATGGCCACCAGAACACAAAATGGCTGCTGGAAATACAAAATGGCTGCCTCTGCCTGAGTAGTAGATACTCTAAGGAGATATTCATTATAAATAGCAAAATACAACTGAAATATAAGTCACACAAGATATTAAGAATCTTGCAGGTACAATATTTGTAAGTATAGAATGTTCAACTCATACAAACTCTTAAAATAATAAATAGACCTAAGTGTCCAATTCTGAGACTAACTTCCAAGATCCGCTCCTTAACTCTCTCTCTCTCGATCTCCAACCGACACAATTCCCCCAACTGTCTCTTGGTCTCTCAGGCCTTATATCTCCTTCTCACGGAAGCTTCCAGAAGGACCTTTATCCTGGTCTCTGATTGGTCAAGAGAGCCTTCCGTAGCAGTGATGTCATTCTGCATTTGCATAAACCTCCCTTTTCTGCCTGAAGAAGACCTCCATTGACTGGAGCCCAGTCATTACACTTCCCAAGGCAAGGCTTGCCCCTATTTCCCAATGTTGTTCTTGGGGTCTGCCTTCCAGTTGTTTCCAGGTCTTATGGTGACCTTATGGGAGTTTCTGAAGGGGTTTTCTTGGCAGGTTTCTTCAGAGTGGGTTTCCCATGGCCATCCTCTGAGGCTGAGAGAGTGTGACTTGCCCAAGGCTTCAGTCCTTTTGGAAGCCTTTATGCTTGATCTTCTAGAAGGCAGCTGAAGTGTTGCTTCTTGCTCTGAAGAATGAGAGGAACCTTCTGGCATCCAAAAGGCTAACATTCTCTGGAGTTATGTCTGATAATATGTATATATAGGATTGCAATACCTGTTCATTTCTTAAAACGTTTATAGTTTGTTATTTAGGGATATATGTATAAATATTTGTATCATTTGTACTGTACGTCTGTATTATGTGTAATTTACGGCTTGTATGGTATGTAAATTGTTCTTTTTAATTCAATAAAATTTATTATTTTAAAAAAAGATTTATAGTGCACCCCATATCATAGTATCTCATAGATATGTCTCTTAATAGCAGTTAACCAAATTAAACAGTATATAAAACAAAAACATGAAACAAGCTAGACAAAGTAACCGTTACATGGATTTGTAATTGGTTGACTGGCCGATCCCCAAGGGTTCTCAGCAATGGCTGCTTTTCATCCTGGGGAGAAGTGGCCATTGTTCAAAGGAGCGCAACTAAAATCGTGAAGGGTCTAGAAATCATGCCCTATGAGGAACGACTAAGGGAACTGGGGATGTTTAGCCTTGAGTAGAGAAGGTTAAGAGGTGATATTAAAGAGTGAGCAAACTTGTTTTCTTCTGCTCCAGAGACTAGGTTCCGGAACAATGGATGCAAGCTACAGAAAAAGAGATTGCTCCTCAACATTAGGAGGAACTTCCTGAGAGTAAGGGCTGCTTGATAGTGGAACACATGCCTTCCTCAGAGTACAGTGGGTCTCCTTCTTTGGAGGTCTTTAAACAGAGGCTGGATGGCCATCCATCAGGGATGCTTCGATTGTGATTTCCTGCATGGCTGGGTGTAGGACTGGATGGCCTTGTGGTCTCTTCCAACTCTACCATTCTACAATTCTATGATTCTCTATTGTTGTTTGTTAAAATATCTACTGAATGAAGTCATGGGAATCTCAATAATGTACACACAAATTTCTAGTCATCTATACCGTTGCCTTGCAAGCTTATAAATGTGGGAAACCAATCAGTAAAGTTGTTGTCCTGAACTTGCTAGCTCCTCCAAATGACCAGAAGATCGGCTATTATGAACGAGGGAGAAAACCATATCTTCTTCCACTTTCTGCACCCCACATGTAAATTTGCACACCTCTTTCACAGCCACTCTTATTCACAGTTTTGCCCTTTAAAAGGCCCAATGGTTGTCATCTTTCCCAGAAGATATATTATTTGGGAAGCAGTTCAACAAAAATCCCACCAGGAAGGTGCCTTAAATGTGTTTTACACGGTATATAGGCTGATGGGTGTTTTCAAGTCTTTACAAGTATGCTAATGACACCCAAATATGTTTCTCTATGTCTCGGACTGATGCAGTGACTAAGGATGGCATCTCTCCTCTGAATGACTGTCTTAGGGCAGTAATTGACTGGATGAGGGAAAACAAACTCAAACTGAATCCAGGTAAGATGGAAGTATTTGTAATAGGGACCTCTAATCTGGGAATGGAGATATGTCAACCAGTTCTGGATGGCATCGCTCCTCCCCTGAAGGACTGTGTCCGCAGCTTGGGGTTGATCCAGGACTTGTCTCTCCAATTGACAGCACAGACAGACGCAACGGTCAGGAGTAGCTGTTATCAGCTTCGGCTGATACGCCAGCTGCGACCCTTCCTGGAGCTGGCTGTCCTAGAAACAGTGGTACACGCACTGGTAACCTCTTGACTTCTGCCATGTGCTCTACATGGGGCTACCCTTGTGTCAAGGTCGGAAACTGCAACTGGTACAAAATATAGCAGCCAGATTGGTCACTGGTACACCTAGAACTGACCACGTAACACCTGTACTGAAATCTCTTCATTGTCTGCCAATTAGTTTCCGGACACGATACAAGGTTTTGGTTATAACCTTTAAAGCCCTACATGGCTTGGTTCCTGACTACTTGCAGGAGTGCCTTCTTCCACACAATCCTCCCTGCACTGGAAAAAGTCTCCTAAAGCCTAAGAAGACTAGATTGGCTACAACAACCCAGAGGACCTTTCTTCTGCCTTCCGGAAGAGATCCGTCACATCACCACCTTAGAAGCCTTTAAAAAGGCTGCTAAGATGGATCTCTTTCAGCAGGCCTTTCCAGATTAGGGCTTTTCACTGTCACTGACACTGTTATTGATACCGATACCTTCGCTACCATGCATAGATAAAAGTTCTCCCCTCGGCCTCTCCACCCAATCTAGTCTTCACATGTGGTTTAAAGAATAAAGGAGATAGGAAGGAGAAAGATGTAGATGGTAATAATAAGAACAAAAATAAGAACAAGTGTGATGTATGTTTGAATTGTAATTTTATTGATTGTATGGTTGTTTATTCTGAAAGTAAAAATAATTTGAACATTATTTACAGTTTGACCTCAGTATCTGCTGAGGTTTGGTTTCAGGACCCCACGAAGTAACCAAAATCCGTGGATGTTCAAGTCCTATTACAAACAATGGGGTTGTAGTATGATGAGCCTTATATAAAATGGCAAAATCAGGGTTGGCTTTTGGGGATATATTGAGATGCAGAATCTGTGGATACTGAGAGCTGACTGTGAGATTTTAAAAAGCAGTTGAAATCTTTCTATTAAGAGAAAGGTAACCCATGTAATTGGACTCATGGAGAAGTGGTCAGATGGAACCAAGGAGAATGTGTTTCTTTGGTTGTTTTCCCTGGAAAGAACTGAGAATCTGGGCCAAGGTGGGAGTTGAGTCAGTTGAGGCTGAGAGAAGGAGGAGAGACCTCAGGACAAGAGCATTTCTCTGGGTTAGTTTCCATGTTTCCTATTTTATGTTAGTGTTTTGAGTACTGTCTTCCTTACAGTGGAACCTACTCCTGCTTTGTAAAGGCATCACAAGTTGGACTGGTTGATCTCACCTGAAAGCATCCTTCTTATTCATTCATTCATATTGTACCTTCTTTGGACTGTATGGTTGTGTTATTTATTACATTTCATCCCACCTTTCTCCCATGGATTGGTCTCAAGGTGGATTAGGATACAAAATGTAGAATGAACAAAAGCATTTTTAAAAAAAGAACGCATGCTACTAAAATAAGGATATTACTATTCCTTCAGTTGGAAGTTCGTTCTCCAAGATCTGCAAGGGATAATTTACAAATGTTAACTGGGAGGGAAAGAGGACATTGGAGGACAATGGCTTGGAGTTATGTCACACAGACAGTAGTGAATGGACACTTCCATGTTAGTGGGTTGGTGAATCTGCTCTGTCTTTTAGTCTGAGCTCTCTCTGGTGCTGACTCTATTTTGGAAATGGGCTCCAGCCCCATGGATGAAAACCTGGAGGAAATTCAATGCCCCAATAATATGGAAGTCACAGTCTGTCAAAGTTTACATGAACTGTGTGAAATGTGGTTTTTGTTTTGCTGTTGTCTGTCCTGAATTTCCCATCTCCACTAAATGACCCCAAGATCAAGCAAGAAGAGAGAAGGAGAAAATTGTGTCTCCTTCCACTTTCTCAACCCCATTTAGAAATGTATGGACCTCTTCCATGGCCATGTTTAGTCACAGATTTGCTCCTTAAAAAACATAAGGCTTGTAATCTTTCACAGAAGACATATTATTTGGGAGGCAGTTCAAGAAAAATCCTACCAGGAAGGTGCCCTCAATTTCTTTGGCTTTTTCATCCACAGTCATACGGTGGAGGTGGCCTATGACAAACCTCCTTTGAACACAGACCAATGAAGAACTGCCTTCAACTTGACCACTAGCGAACCTGTTAAAGGTTTACATGATGAAGAGAGTTCTCCCTGATATATCCTATGATGCTTCTGAGGTTCACTTAATTTGCTCAGGTAAAATTGTATTTATTTGTTAGACTGTTCTTATACTTTTAAAAAAAATCTTCTCCAGACAAAGGACTTGGAGAGAAGAAAGATCCCTCCACAAAATTGTCTGGCCTTAAGATGAATGGCAAAGGCATCATGCGAAATGAAGAAGAGACGGCGATCATGAACCAGACAATTCTTTCTGACCCAGAGGAAGGGAGCCAAGTGAGTCTGGGACACTTTTATGCAATAGGTTCTTGGCCATAGGAGAAAAGACGCAATATGGAAAAGGGGCACCAGCTCATCTTTCTACTCTTTGTTCAAACGGACAGGTTTTCTCTGACCTACGGAGTCAAAGCAGCCCATTTGGATGTTGAATGCAGATTGGAGGATGAATCACATTTGCCTCTGGGATCTTACTGGCATGGCTGCAGGAACATGGATCTCATAGAATCAGAGGACGACCTGGAACTAACTGACAAGGAACAGAAGAAGCGTATGCACTTTCCATGGTATTTTAGAGTTGGGCAGCGTGTTCGCATCTGGCTGTCTTGAGAAGAGAGTTAGTTATTCCTCCCCACTGAGAATTTATCCTTATAATAACGGAGGTCAGGGCAGGGGAGCATTAAATCCACCCCAACCTTTTTACTGAACTCTCTTCCGCCCAATAAATTCAATGCCTTGGACAGTCAAGATTAAAACCATCATGGATTCACTGTCCCACTAAGATGGAAGCCACTAAGGGGCTTAGACATAATGGGACACAGACCTTTGTCTTTAGTGAGAGCCGTTCAATGAATTTTATGAAGCAAGTCAGATTTATTTATTATGTTTATTAATACAGAATGAGAAGGAGAAAAACTGCAATCAAAGAGCATGCATTGTTGTTTTCCAATTACAAAAGAGCAACCAGTAATACCATGATGACCATGTGAACCAGATGTGCCACCTACAACCTGCCCCCAGAAAACAATGTTCACATCAGGTTCACAATCTCACCTTCCGACTCTTGCTTCTCCTGCTCCGGCAGGGAATTTTTACTTAAAAATAGGTGAGATTTTCTGTTCTTTTTGTTCTTTATTTTCCCATCCAAAGGTCATGTTAGTTGAGAGATACAAAAGGCCACAGGAGAAGCAGCTCCAAGCCCAAGTTGACTACCTGCTGAATTTAGTCCAGAAATGGAGGAGAAAAAGGATTGTGTGAAAGATAAAAGTGAGGCCAGTTGTGCCAAAAACCCAGTGGAGAAGCCAAGAGGAGCTGGACCAGGTCTTTTGCCTTTGAAAGAAGTTTTAGCATCAGTTTTTGTAGACTTGATCTCCTTCGGCAGATGCAAGGAGTGAGAGGGTGCTCAGGAAGGATCTAAGGCCTTTCTTGGGCACCTGTTGAATCCATGCATCTGAGGACGGAGACCAAGTCTACAAAAGTTTATGCTTCAACTTCTTTTGCTCAGTTAGTCTCACAGGTGCCACAAGATGGCAATGCAATTTAAGACAAGAGTGATTTAAGTGGGCTTAATCTGTATTTTACAATATGGCAAATTAAAAGAGAAGAACCAACAGCCTTTTAAAACAATTTGAAGCGAAACACATGCAGAAATTTGAATCAAATCCAATGGTCCCTGGAAGTACACCTCAGGACTGGCAAAGCCTCGCGGAGGCCAGCAGAGGCACGGGCCCATCGCTCCTCCCCACCATGGGCCCCTACTCTCCCCCAGCTGAGAGACAGATGGAGGCCAGAGGAAGGGCAGGAGGCGCAGGAGCAACAGCACGTGCCCATCACCCCCCTAATTTCCCCCGGCTTCTAGCTCTCTCTTCCTGCCCTGGAAGCCCTGCCTCCGATGGTGGAAGCCCCGCCCATGGATGACAGAAGTCCCACCCACAGAGGGCAGAAACCCCGCCCCTGGCACGCAGACCTAGAAATGTTCGCCATCACCGCAAAGGAGGCCAAGGCAATGCAAAATGCAGGAAGTTATGGTGACCCCAAGGTGAACCTATCATGGTATTTTCTTGTAAGATTTGTTCAGAGGAAGTTTGCCATGGCTTTCCCTTGAGGCTGAGAGCGTATGATTTGCCCAAGATCACCCAATGGGTTTACATGGCCAAGCAGGGATTTGACCCTGGTCTCCAGATCCATCGTCCACAACTGGAGGCCAGGGGAAGGGCAGGAGGAGTCCACTACTCCACCCTGGCTCCCATGGTCTACCTTGCCAAGCTTTATTGTCTTTTTCTAGTGATTCAGCTCTTCTCGTGGCATGACCAAAGTATGACAGGCTCAGCTTAGGATGGGTGACACCTCGCTTGAAAGGAGCACATGTGAAACGGATCTTGGGGCCTTAGTAGACACCAAGCTAAACATGTTAACAGTGTGGAGCAGCAGCCAGAAAAGCTAGTATGATTCCAGGCTGAATCAGCAGGACTCTAGATCATAGGAAGTAATAGTGCCACTGTATTCTGCTCTGGTCAAGCCTCCCCTGGAATCCTGTGTCCAGTTCTGGACACCAAGATTCAAGAGGATGTGGGCAAGCTGGAATAATGTCTCCAGAAAAGGATGAGTGTAGATGATCAAAGATTTGGAAACCAAGACGTGTCCACCATACAAAATATATACCTTTATTGGCCACTCAAAATGGGAAAAAGTTGCATCATGCAAACTTTCAAAGCTTCACTGGCTTCTTCGTCCGGCAGAGATGCTAAGATATTGAGTTATGTGACATTGGTAGCCAGAATCTTAATAGCACCGAAATGGAAAGAGAGTTCAATCCTTTTGGTGCAAGATTGGTCATTAAAACTATTGGAAATGGCTGATAGAGACAAATGGATATGTCTCATGCATTTGTTTATTTATTTATACTCCGCCTTTCTCCCAAAGCGGCTCTCAAGATAAAACGCCTTTAAAACAATTTTAAAAAACCTATTCAAAATAAGACCATTAAAACAGTATAAATTTAAGGTTAAAAACATACAAAAGTGAAAACGCATTATCTAATACATCTACCCCATATAAAAGCCATGAAACCCGAAAGCCTAGGGAAACTTGTCAGTATTTGGGAACTGGTAATGAAATATTTAAGGAACATGTTGGGAGAAATGTCAATTTTTGGTTTTCAGGATTAAGTAAGAGAAGCTGTTGTATAGTTATTCAGTATTTGGGATGATCCATATATTTAAGATAGATCCAAAAATCATTTGTATATAAGTCACAGCATTGATTCTACATTGTAGGTGCAGCCTTTATTATTATCTATTATCATGTGTATATAAGGAAGGAACATTACCAAAAATATGTATAAACACCAAACATAGATATCTTAGGAAGGAGAGAAAGAATGAAAGGAATTCTTATTATATATTTTATGTCATTTTGTATGTCATGTCATGTTTATGTTATGTTTTAGGTTACAATAAACGAATAAATAACTGTTGTTGTGTGCCTTCAAGTCATTTCTGACTTATGGCGACCCTATCAGGAGGTTTCTTGTCACATTTCTTCAGAGGGGCTTTGCCTTGATCATCCTCTGAGGCTGAGAGAGTGTAGCCTGACTACGGTCACTCAGTGGCTTTCATGGTTGGGCTACGATTCAAACCCTGGTCTCCAGAGTCATAAACTAGAGCTCAAACTACTTTGCAATGGAGCCACAGGCCTATATGCTGCCTCTGATGCTACTCAGGCCCTGTACACACCGTCCATTAAGGCCGACATAGGGGCGGTGTCAGGGCATAGTGTCCTCACAATGCATGCCCAACTCTGGCTCCCAGGACGCCCTGATGCCATGTGCTGCTCCACATGATGCAGCCCCAAACGAGTGCTGCATAGCTGTGGCAATGCGGCTATGGTGCCCTTTCAAGGGTGCAAAAAGGAGCTGCTTTTTGTGGCTCCTTTTCACACCCTTGAAAGGCCAGATCAGGGCCACAGTGTGAGCCTGCTGCAGCCCAGATGCATCGCAAAAAGGGGCGACTGCAGGCTGTCCCTTAGGGGTGGTCTGTAGAGCTTTCTCAGTTAAGATGATAGTGAAAGATCTCAATGCAGGCAGAGGCCATTCCCCTTCTTGCTCTTATGGACAAAGGGCAATAAAAGACAGATGATAAAGCTGCACCTACACTGTAGGATTAATGCAGATTGATGGCTCCATGCTTTGGAATTCTGGGGGCTATTCCGTATACACTCATAGAATCATAGAATCATAGAGTTGGAAGAGACCACAACGGCCATCCAGTCCAACCCTATTATGCCATGCAGGAAATCTCAATCAAAGCATCCCCTACAGATGGCCATCAAACCTCTGTTTAAAGACCTCTGAGGAAGGAGACTCGACTGCACTCTGAGGAAGAAGTGTGTTCCAGTGTCGAACAGCTCTTACTGTCAGTGCCTTCTTCCTAATGTTGAGGTGAAATCTCTTTTCCTGCAGCTGGCATCCATTGTTCCGGGTCCGAGTCTCTGGAGCATTAGAAAACAAGCTTCCTCCCTCCTCAAGATTAGATCCCTTCAAGTATTTAAACAGAGCTATATTATCATCTCTTAACCGTCTCTTCTCCAGGCTGAACACCCCCAGTTTGCTAAGGTGTTCTTCATAGGGCATGGTTTCCAGACCCTTCACCATTTTAGTCACACTCCTTTGGACATGCTCCACTTTCTCCACATCCTTTTTAAATTATGGTGCCCAGAACTCAACACATTATTCCTGGGTCTTTCCTCAGCTCCACTTTCCAGGAGGGAGGGGGCTCCTCAAAGACCTTTTTATATTTGGATCATGATCCCCTCCATGGCCATGCCTCTCTCTAAGGGACCCCCACCATCTTTTCTCATAATAACCCCCAAGTACCTGGGCCCCAAGGAATCCTCCGAGGAGGAGGCAAGGAAGGAAAGAGGAAGAGGAGGCCTGGCAGCCCCCTGCCTTTCTTTGAGGGAAGAGGGGCTTCCTTCCTTCTTATAACCCCCAAGTCCCCCCCCCCAGAAAATCCTCAAACCATTCCTCTAAGCGAATGAGGGTTGTCTCCCATTTCCATCCCTCAGAACAGACTGTGAAGGCACCAATGGCTTCAGGTCTAAGACTGTGCATGTGCACATACATCCGAAGGCCCCTTCTGATCATGTGCAGGGATTTACCAGGGCCTTTCTGCTGCTGCTGTTTATTCCACTGGTGGTCTTTGAGGGAAGGGAAGGAGTGTACCAGGGTTCAGCAACCTTCTCTTCCTTCCTTCCTTCCTTTCTTCCCCCCTTCCTTCCTTCTTTCCGTCTTTTGAGGAGATTTTGAAGAGGCCGCAATGGAGCCCAGGAAAGGCAGGAAAGGAAGGCTCTGCTTTGGAAATAGTCTCTCTGTGTATACTATATATACACACATAGATAGATAGATAGATAGATAGATAGATAGATAGACAGACAGATATGTGTTTGTCTCTGCTGTTCTTACAGCTGGCAATTGAGCTGAGGATTGAGGAGAGAAGAAAGTGTCAGTTTTGTGCATATTCACAAATTCTGTGCATCAAAGAATCCAGTGTGTTGAAATAGCAAAGACCTTTATTGAAAACACATATCAGAAATATGTATAAGCCAGAACAATTATCTATACTAGTAGCAATTAAAACCTAAACTTAACAAAACATAACATTAAAACATAAACAGACATATGGA
>JACSCI010000108.1:0-17677 GCA_016801065.1 Sceloporus tristichus | reverse complement strand
TTATTATTATTATTATTATTATTATTATTATTATTATTATTATTATTTGTTTTTGTTGTTGTTGTTGTTCTGTGTTTATTTTGGTAAGAAATTCATTTTATATACTTTTCCCCCAGTAGTGATAGGCATTGATCTGCACCTTTTAATATATCTAAATGATAGGCTCTGACCTGCACCTGGATATCAAAAGTGCCTCTTGACCTGAGTAGCTGTATGGCCCTAGCATGGGATCTCAATAACAGGTTCCCACTGAAACAAGGGGAAGCCATGGGTTTTGATATGTAAATGAATTTTCTTTCCCAGCTCTGAAGATGGGTGAGATCATGCCAGGAGCTGCTTAGCTGCTATCAGGCAGATGTCTTAAGGAAGTGTTTCTCTCTTGTGATTGAAGGGGAGCCATTAGAATCAAAGGAATGGCATTTGCATAGCCATTTGGGTCCCTAGTCTAGCAGAAACATTTGGTGAGATCAAAACATGGACCTAAGATGTGAAATACACTTCAAACAGTTTCAGACTGATTGCCCTTTGTCTAGAGACCCTGTTAAACCCTCAAAAGGTCTCCTAAATTTAGGGATGTGCTGCTGCCAGCCATCTCAGTTGCCTCACTCACCCAGGTCTCAGGTAATTTTGCAGCCAACATCTATGTCAGTTTGAAGTCAGAGTCGCTCTGACCTGGTCTGCTAAGCCTTAGGTATTAAGCAGACTTACAAACCCTCACACAAATTGCACTTCCCAAGATATAACCTCTACATCAGGTGAGTATTACCATGAGAAAAGCCTATTATCTATCCCACATCTACCACGTTATTTCCTGAGCCTTGTATGAATGCATGTGTGTATGCGCCTGTGTGTGTTTGGACCCCTGTTTCCAATAAAAGAGACATTGATTGTACTTAGAGCCTCTGCCTCGTTTCTGGATTTCTGGTTCCTGGTATCCAGACCGAAGGGGCGATCCCTGAGGTGTAGCAACAGGCCTCCTCTTGTGACCCTGAGCTAATTAAATTCCCCATTGATAATTTGGTCACTGTTCACTATTACAGTAGAAAGGTGGTATGTAAATAAACCTGACTTGCCTCATAAAATTCATTGAACGGCTCTCACTAAAGACAAAGGTCTGTGTCCCATTATGTCTAAGCCCCTTAGTCGCTTCCATCTTAGTGGTACAGTGGATCCATGTTGGTTTTAATTTGACTGTCCAAGGCATTGAATTTATTGGAGGGAAGAGAGTTCAGTAAAAAGTTTGGGGTGGATTTAATGTTCCCCTGCCCTGACCTCCTTTACTTAAAGAATAAATTCTCAGTGGGGAGGAATAACTAACTCTCTTCTCAAGACAGCCAGATGCGAACCTGCTGCCCAACTCTAAAACACCATGGAAAGCGCATAGGCTTCTTCTGTACCTTGTCAGTTAGTTCCAGGTCGTCCTCTGATTCTATGAGATCCATGTTTCTGTAGCCATGCCAGGAAGATCCCAGCGGCAAATGTGAGTCATCCTCCAATCCTCATTCAACATCCAAATGGGCTGCTTTGACTCTGTAGGTCAGAGAAAACCTGTCCATTTGAACAAAGAGTAGAAAGATGAGCTGGTGCCCCTTTTCCATATTGCGGCTTTTCTCCTAAGGCCAAGAACCTATTGCATAAAAGTGTCCCAGACTCACTTGGATCCCTTCCTCTGAGTCAGAAAGAACTGTCTGGTTCATGATCGCCGTCTCTTCTTCATTTCACATGATGCCTTTGTCATTCATCTTAAGGCCAGACAATATTATGGAAGACCTTTCTTCTTTCCAAGTCCTTTGTCTGGAGAAGATTTTTGTTTTAAGTATAAGAACAGTCTAACAAATAAATACAATTTTAGGTCAGCAAATTAAGTGAAACTCAGAAGAAGCATCATAGGATCTATCAGGCAGAACTCTCTTCATCATGTAACCTTTTAACAGGTTCACTAATGGTCAAGTTGAAGGCAGTTCTTCCTTTGTCTGTGTTCAAAGGAGGTTTGTCATAGGCCACCTCCACCATAAAACTGTGGATGAAAAAGCCCACCAGCCTCTATGCCTAGAAAAGAAATTGAGGGCACCTTCCTGGTAGGATTTTTCTTGAACTGCCTCCCAAATAATATGTCTTCTGTGAAAGATTACAAGCCTTGTGGTTTTTAAGGAGCAAAGCTGTGACTAAACATGGCCATGAAAAAGGTTCATACATTTCTTAATAGGGTTGAGAAAGTGGAAGGAGACACAGTTTTCTCCTTCTCTCATCTTGCTTGATCTTGGGGTCATTTAGTGGAGCTGGGAAATTCAGGACAGACAACAGCAAAACAAAAACCACATTTCACACAGTTAATGTAAACCTTGACAGACTGTGACTTCCATATTATTGGGGCATTGAATTTCCTCCAGGTTTTCATCCATGGGGCTGGAGCCCATTTCCAAAATAGAGTCAGCACCAGAGAGAGCTCAGACTAAAAGACAGAGCAGATTCACCAACCCACTAACATGGAAGTCTCCATTCACTACTGTCTATGTGTTATATCTCCAAGCCATTGTCCTCCAATGTCCTCTTTCCCTCCCAGTTAACATTTGTAGATTATCCCTTGCAGATCTTGAAGAACTAACTTCCAACCAAAGGAATAGCAATATCCTTATTTTACTAGCATCTGTTCTTTTTTAAGAAATGCCTTTGTTCATTCTGCATTTTGTATCCTAAGCCACCTTGAGACCCATCCATGGGAGAAAAGTGGGATGAAATGTAATAAATAACACAACCATACAGTTCAAAGAAGGTACAATAGGAATGAATGAATAAGAAGGATGCTTTCAGGTGAGATCAACCAGTCCAACTTGTGATGCCTTTACAAAGCAGGAGTAGGTTCCACTGTAAGGAAGACAGTACTCAAAACACTAACATAAAATAGGAAACAGGCAAACTAACCCAGAGAAATGCTCTTGTCCTGAGGTCTCTCCTTCTTCTCTCAGCCTCAACTGACTCAACTCCCACCTTGGCCAAGATTCTCAGTTCTTTCCAGGGAAACCAACCAAAGAAACACATTCTCCTTGGTCCCATCTGACCACTTCTCCATGAGTCCAATTACATGGGTTACATTTCTCTTAATAGGATGATTTCAACTGCTTTGTAACCTTTCACAGTCAGCTCTCAGTATCCACAGATTCTGCATCTCAATATATCCCCAAAAGCCAACCTTGATTTTGCCATTTTATGTAAGACGCATCATACTACAACCCCATTGTTTGTAATAGGACTTGAACATCCACGGATTTTGGTTACTTTGTGGGGTCCTGAAACCAAACTTCAGCAGATACTGAGGTCAAACTGTAAATAATCTTCAAATTCTTTTTATTTTCAGAATAAACAACCATACAATCAATACAATTACAATTCAAACATACATCACAGTTGTTTTTGTTTTTGTTCTTATTATTACCGTCTACATCTTTCTCCTTCCTACCTCCTTTATTCTTTAAACCGCATGTGAAGACTAGATTGGATGGAGAGGCTGAGGGGAGAACTTCTATCTATGCAAGGTAGCCGGGGTATCAATATCAATATCAGTGACAGTGAAAAGCCCTAATCTGGAAAGGCCTGCCAAAAGAGATCCATCTTAACAGACTTTTTAAAGGTTTCTAAGGTGGTGATGTGATGGATCTCTTCCGGAAAGTCATTCCAAAGCCTAGGAGAGGCAGAAGAAAAGGTCCTCTGGGTTGTTGTAGCCAATATAGTCTTCTTAGGCTTTAGGAAACTTTTTCCAGTGCAGGGAGGATTGTGTGGAAGAAGGCACTCTTGCAAGTAGTCAGTACCCAAGCCATGTAGGGCCTTAAAGGTTACAACCAACACCTTGTATCTTGCCCAGACACTAATGGGCGGCCAGTGGAGGGATTTAAGATCCGGTATAATGTGGGTAGTTCTACAATCTACAAAGTATAAATGCCATGATTTCCCAGGCTGTTCCTATAAAAATTAAACTGGAACCAGTGTTGCTTGCAAAGTAGCTTTCTAGAGCAGTTGCCCCCATTCTCTAGGAAGGGCAATGGGTCCTTACCCACAGAGGACACATTTTCATAGGTTTTCATCATCACCTCGTTGTACAGAGATTTCTGCTTTGGACTCAAGAGTGGCCCTTTCTCCTCTGTGAAGAACACTGCCACATCTCAAAAGGGAATCTGCAATAGATAATAGCCTTCTCTGAAAGACAGAGGATTGTAAATAACAGCCCCATTGCATCCTAGTCAGTCAAATTCCCAATGGCTCCACCACAAAAAAGGAGGTCTGGACACTAACCTGTCCGGAGGTCTTCTTTCCTCAATTTCTTCCACAAAGGAGGAATTGAGGGTCGTTTCTCTTCTCTTCTCTCCTTTCCCTTGTAAGCATCTTGGTTCTTTCCACACCTGCAGAAAATACAAAGTGTTTTATGTGCACACATTTATGCAATCTTTCACAGACCACCCAAAATACAATTTGCTCAAAGGGCAAATCAAACCTTCCCTAAAATTCAAAATAAATCCGTTGGAAAGCAGGATATAAATTACTGGTGATATTATTATTATTACTATTATTAGTCTTGCCTTCAAACCCTCAAAGAGAGAATCTTGTGAATGCTGGAAGACTAAGAAGATTATCGCACTGCGTTCTGAGAACGTTCTGATCACGTGATGAGAACGGAACGCATTTGAGAATACCGCACGTATGTGTTCCAATCGGGTTCTCAGAACGCTTAAATGTGTTCCAAATGTGTTCCAGGAGGGAACGGATTTGAATGTGTTCTGAATGTGTTCCCAGAGAGCTGAAACGTGATGAAAACGTTCCAAGAGAAGAGTGTGCGGTATTCTTATCCGTTCCCAAATCCGTTCCGTCATTCCTCCGTCTCCTGATTGGCTGAAAGAATGCCCTTCTCTTTTAGTCCTCCAAAGTCCTAGAGCGTACTAATTTTTTCTTTGCTCTCCCATGTATGACGTGCCCCCGTCTTTGACAAAAGGATTTTATCCTATTCTCTGCATACACACACGTGTGTGAGGTTTTTTTTTCTGTGCACGGGCAAAAAAAAGCAGAAATGGAGACATTACATAGACATAATGCATAGCACTAAGTATCACAGGTTGCATGTTTGCAAACTGTTACCGAGTCGCAAAAGCAGAGGATACAAGTGTCTCCGGAATTGTCACAGAGTGACTTCTGTCGCCAGCATATTGCAATGTGTCTAGACATATTTATCTCTGGAGTTGTGTAAGTGACCCATCTCTGTTGTGTGTTGGCACAATACACCATGATATCAGGGGGCTGGTGTTTAAAGGACATCTGGGGTCCACGGATGCAGCGACACCGAGGGCTGCACAAGGAAAAGGGGGGAAATTTTCTGAGCGGGGGGGGGACCTGAAGGTTTATGTTTTTTTCTCTTTTTAAAACCTCTTTTGGGCTCTGGGGATTTGGGGCTGGGCTCCCTGCGTGCTTATGACAGATGGGGCTTTTTCCAGCTCGGCTTTGGGGCTTCTCCTCCCCCTGCAGATGATTGACAGAGGAAAGGGAGGCATTTAGGGGCGAATTTAGACTGGGGATTGGTTTTTCGGGGTCACATGTACGGGGACAAGGAGACTATTGGATGGCCGGGTTTTGGGTATTGAAGCCATGGAGGCCATAATGGATGAGGGGTGCTGGCATGCTGGGAAATATATGCAAATTAGCTTTAAATTTTGGACAAAACGAGCTCATAACAGCAAAAGGAGCGGGTTGCTGGCACCAGGACAAACGGTATAGGATCGACCATAGAAAGAGATGTCATAGAGCAAGGAACGGCGATTCTCGCCATGACACGAAAGACAGTGGAAATGTGTGGGGTCTAGGGTGCTCTTGATGCCAAATTGCTCAGTCGTGGCTCCTGTGATGGGAGCTCGACATGCCGCTGTATGTTGTTATCCTTGTAGGTGACACAGACAGGAAAGGAGTTGCTTCCAGCGGCCAGTTTTCTGGAGCAGCAGTAAAGCATCTCATGAGATGCTCAACTGGCAGGCAGAAGACCGCTGGTCATGACTCTGTTCTGATACTGTGTGACCTACAAGGATGACAGTATATTTCGGCCTGCACAAAAAGGGGCGGGGAACTTCCCCGCCTCACATTCTGGTGAAAGAAAAGAAATAGAAAAAAACCCCTTCCCTCCCCAGTGTCCCCTGAAGGTCTCTTCCATTTTGGGAGAAAGGGAGGGGGCCATGTAGAAATGCATGCAAGGTGGAGTTTCCCACACTATAGACATCCATGGAGGGTGTGCTGGGGATTGGCAGCATGCTGGCTAATATGCAAAAAGATCTTGTCCTTTGAAAAGCATGAGCAGCCTAAAGAACAGTGTTATCCAAGCCAAAATTACATCTGAGGAAGTGGGTTTATGTGTAATGTTGACCATGGTTTTCATTGCTGCCTGGTACAATTATTTTGCAAGAACTGTTTTCCCTCCAGCATGTTAAAAAAGGGATCATTTCTGGATTTCAGGAATTCTGTTCTTTTTCATCTGTAATCTGTTATGTATTACAGAAATTATTTCATAATCAGAATTTAACTAATATTACAATTTGTTTATAGTACTGCACAATTTGCCACTCAAAACTTACCATTGCTGATGGATCATCAAGCAACCATGTATATCAACACTCTCTGCCTGGATATTATGTTTATTATTATTATAACTGTGAAGCTTTCTTTGCCAAGTGCTTACAGTTTACACAGCTATGTATTTCCATTGTTTTTAATTGGGATAATTTTTATTTTGTAGAACATTTCTACTTGCATGTATAGAATAACATTTATGGCCACTCTTCCATGCATTTTTTAATTGTTTGAATGAAGACACTTCTTGGTCACAAAGTACATGTAAAGGCTGTCAAACAGAAGCAGTATGATGTGGGCTAACTTTACAGGGGCCTACTGGTAATATGTCATACCACCATCTACCTTGAATGTTTGGAATGGTAGCTTTTCAGAGCTAAGCGAATTAGCAATATGGATAAAGGTTGTTCTGTTAACTCTATCTTTATGAAACTATATACCTTTGATGCTCTTGGCAGTGTGTATGTCCTGTACTTTGTGGCATGATATTCAAGAAATTATCAATCTGCCAGCCTGAACATGTATTTTTATATAGAAGTAAAGGACACTACTGTAAAGCATGCCAACAGATGCAAGTTATGAAATATAAATAGCATTTATTACACTGCAACGAAATAAAACAAAACAATCTTCTCAAAACATCATAACAAACAAAAGATTACCCAGAAATTGGGGAATAAAAATTGGTAAAAATAACTCTGGTTCCCTTGGAACAATATTCTTTTACCATATCCAAATTTGGATGCAAGTCAACAAAAGGTTTAATAAAAAAAACCATAACAATATAGTAACAATAACATTTCAGTGTAAAATTAAGTGGTGGATGTGTTTTCCAGCTGCACTTTAACAATGTTCTCAATTTTCTTTATTCTTCTATCCATTCTCTGAAGGACTCTTACAATTTTCCTGTTTATGTTTAGCTGAGTCTTCAAGGAAGATTGCACTGTACAGAAAAAAGAAATATACGAATAGCTTTTAATAAGACAGTTTATTGCAATGTATTCTCTGTTTAACACAATATGTTCGTATATTTCTTGTTATTTACTGTCTTGTAAGTTAAGTTTTCGTGATATTCAGGTATTTGGTATATAGATATATGTTATTAATAGAAACCTTTATCCGTATATGATCACCACTCTTTTTTGAAATAGACAATGCATATTTATTTAAATTCACCTGACTGTTGAAGTTCTGCCAGAGTTTGGGTTTCTGGCAAGATGTCACTTGCTGCAAGGATTCCTGATGGTCCCGATTGGATTCCGGTTGCAGAAGGTTCATCAGTAACATCTGCATTTTGATGCATATAAAAAAAGTAAAGAGATAACTAAATCAGAAATTGTGCATTGATCATAGTAAGAATACTCTAGGAAAACTGTAGGTCGATAATACAACTAAAAATGTAGGACATTAAAATTTCTCCATCTTTTTGCAGATAGCATAAATAAGAATACAGAGTGGCAATGCTGTTGTCTAATATATTTATCCTCCATATCTACACCCATCTATCCCTTCCTATGTTGGAAAGGTATGGCGACCTCAGGGCTGGTAGTCCATTTTAGTGTTGTTTTCTTTTGGAAACTGATAAGGGAAGTACCATAACATGATATTGATATAGTGACTGTCTTTAGCAACTGTTCCTTATGGCTACAACACTGGGAGAATTCCATGGCATACCATGCAACAATGAGCCTTTACTTGTAAAGCTACAAACTTACCCGAGGGATTTTTTTCCTGGGAGCCATGGTTCCCGGCCATAAGCCACAGCTCTTTCATTAGGTGGAAAAAGGGTGGTTGTTTTTCTTTGGGGGGTGATGGCCCAAAACTATTCAGACTGTCCAAAAAGGTATCACGCGTCTTTTTGAACTTCATGAATACCTCTTCAACGGTGCGGTTGTAGCCATGCATTTTTAATTGTGCTGCTAGCTCTCTATGCACAGGAAGAATGGGCATAGAACGGGACCTCATGAGCATCTTTAATTTTCCGCTCCCCCTAACACTTCTCAGGAGCAGATCAATCTCCTTATTTGCCCATTTGGAACCCTTCCTACGCGCCATCACTGATTCCCAATAACTTTGGCCACTCCGAAATGTCCAGCGGGAAGAGGGATTTGCAACGTCATCACTGTGCAGGGATTCTTGGCGCCAAAACATAGACTTGCGCCCTCTAGTGCTTTTACTGCAGAGCCGGGAGTTTGGGAGTGCAGAGAGCCAGCAGCATCAGCTAGGTGATAGCGCAGAAGTTTGATTCACAACCTCTATAATTAGATTGCAGACAGTATTGTTTTATACTTGCTGTGATTAGGAAAGCCATGGATAGCCATGCAGTGACCGAAAGTGGTGCCTCCACACAAACAAGGGGGAGGGTGTGGAGTGCCAATGAAGTTTTGGCCTTATTAGAAATATGGAAAGAACAAAAATTGCAGAACAAATTAAAAAAGAGTTACAGAAATTTGGATATATTTACGGTTGTATCTGATGAAATGGCAAAGAAAAACCATGTCAGATCTGCCGAGGAATGCAGAAGCAAATCCAAAAAAATGAGATTTGAGTATAGAAAGGTTGTGAAACATAATCAGAGAAGTGGAAGCAACCCTATTACATGTCCCTTTTATAGGGAACTAGAGGAAATCTTTCATGGGGATGTTAGCATCACCCCTCATAGGTTATCTCCTAGTCTTGATTTCGAAAGGGAGGGTGAAGCCACAAATGTGACTGAGGAAACCGCATCCACCTCCATGGCTAACACAGGCGATGGAGGCACCCAGGAAACAACTACCAGACAAGACAGTGATGAAGGCAAGTAGCCCATCTGTAATGCCTGAAGATTTCTGCTATGTGCGTGACAACATTATTATTTTGTTAAAATAACAAATGCTTTACTCTTTCTTTCCCCTTGAATTTTTCAGATTCTGATGACACTTGTCTCGATGACACAGTCATTACTATACCTTTCACAATTTTGGAAAGTGGACCTACGCAAATAGCAGGTAGTAATATATTAATTTAAGTCAATTTCTGGATCTCTGTTCTGTTAATAAATATAGTGAACCTGTATATGTGTTCAAAATAAATAACGTTGGTGTTTCATGCTACACTTTGAAGGTGCGACTGGAGAACAATTGGGTGACTTGGAAAGACGTGCAGATGATACAAGCGGTGGAACTGATGGTAGGTAGTATCTGCTTCTCTAAGAAAATTCCTTGTCTAAAACCCTTAACATGATGCTACCATAAGAAATACATTTCCTTCCTGTGGGCTTAATCTATTTTCTCAAATTTTTAAATTTCAGTACGTAACGATCCAGAGGAGGAACAACCCAATGTATTGCTGTCTCCTGGAACAAGACTGCGATCAAACAGGATCAGGAATCGTCGCGCCAGAAGAGGAGAACATATTGCGCGCACTATAATGCAGAGTGCTAGTCGAGAGGCCCAACTTACCCGGAGAACACAGGAACGGTTCATGGAAATTGTACACGACAGCATGAAAGACTGTAGGAGGACAGAAATGGAACTTGTAAATATTATGAAGGAAGATGTAAGGAGAAGTGCACAGGACAGACAGAGAATGTTGCAGTACATGGAGACCATGACTGAACTGTACCGGAGGAAAGTAGATCATGAATGTTCACTTCCAACGGGGCAACATGTTACTATCGCCCAAGGAACCATGCACACATCATTCAGGGCATCTCCGGGTGATATTCCTCCCTCAACACCAGGCCCAGCTGTCTGTACAGATTTCCAGGAGCAACCATCCACATCGTATGTTGGTGGGCAACGTCAAGGGAACAATTCCCCTGAACTCTTTGATGAACTTCCTCCTGCTTATGCTCCTGATGGTTGTCCTGTCACTCCCACTAGTAACATTATAGAGGATGACAACACAGTAGAGAACATCAACAGGGATGTTCAGAATGTTGTGGAAGTCACTGATCCCCTTCAGAATGAAGGCTGCATTGGAACCGTGCAATGTGTGAGCAATGCTGGAACATCTTCCTTGCAATGCGCAGTTGCACCTCAACAAAAACAAAATAAACCATGCAGTTCTCGTACTGGGAGGATAATCAAGAAAAAAAAATATTTTCCCCATAAGGGAAACATTTATAGGGAAAAGGTTCTGTTTTGAAACCTCAGATATGTTTCAGCATTCAATGTTTACCCTGTTATGTGCCCTTTGGGACCGATAAAGAGGGACTGTAACCATTTCTCCTTGAACCAAATTAAAATTTAGTTTTCATGTTAAGGAAAATGTTTGTATGTCACCATGTGCATATGGATATGTTCTCACATAATGTATATACAGTTTATATAAATGCCTGCTTTCTTTACATAATGGAAAACAAGTCACCAGACGGTTTTTTTTGTAAAGAAAAAAGATATTTAATCGTGTTTAAAAATGTTAAGTTATATTGTTGACAAAATACAGCTGTGTTCTCTGAAATTGGTCTGCCCTCCTTAATATACCTAAACATTTCCACAGCAATAGCAATATTATTCAGCAATGGATTCTAGAACAGCCTTCCTTTTGGTTTTAAAGTTTGGTATTATCCTTAAGGTCTTCACAGTACTGTATAACATTGCAATGGTAGGAACCATGATGTATTAATAGAAATGTAATATATACAATCCATTTTTACACCATTGTTTTCCTATATTCCCAAAAATGATATTTGAAACATCAATATAGCAATTGTATAACTCTACAAAATAGATTTCCAAAATTTGGGTAAACAATGAAACTAATCTATAACAGTCGGGTATTTATACCCCACAATAATATATACACCAGTAGCAGAACCTGATTGGAAAAAAAAAGTTAAAAGAAAAAAGAATCTAAACAACCATGATTCTACATTGCCGTCTGGTAAAGTTATTCACATGTTGTACATGACACATTGTCAAACACATGTATTTCAACATTAATAGATTGATACAAAGGTAAACCAAGAAAAAACGTTTTGAACAGATCAATGCTGTTGGCATAACTGATGTGATGTTATGAAAGATGAAATAATGTCAGTTTCTGGTGTTACCGACCCAAAATAATGCTAGTTACTGCAGATCTAACAGCTTGACCCTCTTTTTTGTGATTTGTAGAGTGTCCTCTGATGTTATTCGCGAAAGCTGGGAGGACAGTTTTCGCAGGTGGTTCAACGTCGGGATCAAGGACTTCTCCCCTCGTCTCACAAATATTGTGCAGGATGGCACATGCTGTAACCACTGAGATAAAATTTTCCTCTTTCACAGTTAGTCTACCAGAAAGACAACCCCACCTAGATTTCAATCGCGAAAAAGATCTCTCCACCACGCACCTTGCCTTGCAATGGGCAGTGTTATAAGCAAGTTTGTCAGGTGTTAATTCTCCACGATATGGTGTCATTAGCCATTTCCTGATTGGGTAGGCACCATCCCCTATAATCAGTGGTGGAATGGCTACATCGTGGACATGCAGGGTGGGATTTCCGGGCACAAAACAGCCTTCATCCATCACTTGACAGATAGCAGAATTGTTAAATATGTGGCTATCGTGCGATCTCCCACAATTCCCTACTTCTATGTCAATAAGCCTCCCACTGTGGTCTGTAGTTGCTTGCAGAACAATTGAAAATCCCTGCTTGCGGTTGATGTATTCCTCTCTGCGTCCCAGCGGTGGGCAAACAGAAATATGAGTGCCATCAATAGCTCCTATGCAGTGTGGGAATCCAAGTCTCTGAAATCCATCCATAATCTGAAAAAAGGCAAAGGTATCATAAATTTGGGATATCAGAAAAAGGGGGTTAATATATTTCATATCAGATAATGCATTATTATTATTATTATTATTATTATTATTATTATTATTATTATTATTGGTATATGAAACTGGGATCAAAGAGACAAAAGCATAACAAGGACAATAGAAATTATTATGGTTTATATACCTAGAACACACTGAAGGGGAATCCAGATGTTACTTGTTCACATATCTACTCTTACAAACATATCAAGATACATTTTTCCAGAATTGCAAACTATAACAGCACAGCTGGATAAGAGAGAGGCCAACATCAGAGATGCACCTCCGAAATGCATGCTCCAAGCCTAGGACCACCCCCCCAGCACAGCTGGATAAGAGAGAAGCCAGCAACAGAGATACACCTTTTAAATCCATGCCCAAAGCCAAGGACCATTAACCCACCCCCATAATTGCAAAGGTAATTGAAAGCCTTTCTTTTTTTCCCACACAAGGAAAAGGCAGGATGTAAACATATCTTTATGGTATTACATAAACAAAATCTATATATCTTTAGATATGAATTAATGCATTTGCACCCAGAAGTCTTAGGTTTAAAAGTAATATTGATACACACCGTTTGGTAGTTTCCAAGCTGGATAGTTTTCCTCAGCAGCAGCTTCTCCATAGCAAGGCACACCTCGATGGCAATTTCTGCAGCTGTGGATATTCCAACCTCAAAACGGGAAGCCGCCTTCCTATACATCAGAGGGCTTGAGAGTCACCAAATAGTTAGGGCCACTCTCTTCTCCACCGGGATGGGACTCCGGAATACAGACTCCCCACGCTCCAGCTCTGTTCTCAAGATGCTAGCCAGATCAAAAAGGGTTTCTTTAGACATGCGGAAGTTAGAAACCCACATGTCGTTATCCCATCGCTGGAGGACTTCGTCACTCCACCAGTTGGTCCGCTCCCGGGGTTGCTGCCACCAACGTGGGATGCGAGGCCAGGTCGCCATCCATGCCAGGCAACTGGCAGCCATAACTGCAATCTTACTCAGAGCAGCCCTCTGGCGCGAAATGAGGACAAGTGATTTGGCAATGCAACTCATTCTTCTCCTTCTTCGCTCTTCTTCTTTCTCTACCATGCTCACAAGATCAAAAAATGCTTTCTCCGACGCCATCTTTACACCCCACAAGGAAGTCACCGGACGACTTCCGGGTCAAAACAACCACCAAGTGGCGACGTCATTGGTACACCGCCCACAAGATCTAATACGCATGCGCTATAGCAAACCGTTCTGGGAACGGTTTCAAGAAAAAGGAATCACAGTGCGGTAAACTGCCGTTCTGATCACGTTCTGATCACGTTTTGATTGCTAATGCGGTAATATCCGTTCCAGGAACGTTCTCATCACGTGATGATACGGAACGTTCTCAGAACGCAGTGCGATAATCTTCAAAGACTAACCGAGATCCAAAACACACTGAATAAATACTCCAGTTTGGAACTGCTTTCACTGCTCAATGCTAGGGAATTCTGGGAACTGTAGTTTTGTGAGACATTTAGCCTTCTTTGTCAGAGAGCTCTGGTGCCACAGTAAACTACAATCCCCAGGACTGTCTATTGCTGAACAAAGGCAGTTAAAGTGAACTCTAAGTGGATTTTTTCTGCCATGTGATTTGGACCTCTATTAGTCTTTGAAGTTCCACAAGGCTTTTGGTTTTGAAGGGAAGAGTCTTATTATTATTATCATCATCATGACCATGATGATCATCTTCATCATCATCATTTCAGCACTGCATTTTAAACCAGACTTCACTGGAATTCAACTTCAAGAAAATGGGGCCAGGATTGCAGTCCTAGGGTTGGTCCCAGCCTTCATCGTTCCCAAATAACAACAACAACAACAACAACAACAACAACAACAACTTTATTACGGACAATTGGCCAGCATGCGTTCCCAAATAAGTCAATGGGAGAAGGGCTGGGTGGGACTCATGTCTATCAATGATTTCAATGGATCTACTTCTTTTCAATTCTAATACTCTACCTAAAATCATATTGTACAGACGATCGCAGAGGAGTAAGCACAATAAATCCAATAACAACAACAGTAAATGCAACATTGAAATGCCTATAGATCTATATTCTTACATTTCCTCATGGTTTGTTGTTAACTTTATGAAAGCTTAATAAATTGCTATCATTACATTTTTGAGACTCCATTATAAACATTTTTTCCCGATTTGACTTCTGTCCAGTCAGTTCCACCTGTAATGGTTGAATCTCATGTCATCTAGAAATAGTATAATATGTAATATCTTCCCTATGCACAAGTTGAGAGGTTCAAGTATCAAAGAGAAGTTCTTCAATGGGTCTATATTAAGTCTGGCTAAAAAAACCAAATCAAACCAGGAGTAGTTTTTTGTGGGTTTTTTGGGCTATGTGGCCATGTTCTAGAAGAGTTTATTCTTGACGTTTCGCTGGTGTCTGCGGCTGACATCTTCAGAGAATGCTAACCTAGAAGAGAGTGGTTATGAATATATACTGTGTGATCTTGGGTAAGGAGAAGTGATTCCCATGTTAATCTGTATATTGTTCTGTTGTTGATGGCCTGGCCTCAGGGTTGGGGGATATTACCATCATAGTTTTCAGCTCTTCAGGTTCCAGGAAGGGGTGCAGTTAGCGCATCAACTGAAGCTAATAACAGGCATTCCTGGCCATCGTATGTATCTGAGCCAACGTCTGGAGCAACGGATCCAGGAGCACCCCTAAACTGCAAACACAGTCCTTTAGGGGAAGTGTGACCTCCATATCTGGAGTAGGATCTCCAACAACGAGCAGCTCCATCTTGTCTGGATTCAGCTTCATTCTGTTTTTCCTCATCCAGCCCATTACTTTCTCAAGACATTCATTCAGAGGGTAGATGCCTTCCTTAGTTGACACTGAGGTCTGGGGCATGAAGAGGTGTAGTTGGCTGTCATCAGCATACTGATAGCACCCCACTCCATGCCTCCAGATGATCTCTTCCAGCAGTTTCATGTTTATGTTAAACAGCATTTGGGACAGGATGGCACCCTGAGAACACCAGATTTAATCTCCCTCTTAGAGGACTAAGCATCACCATCTGGAATCTACTCAAGGGATAGGACCAGAACCACTGCAATGCCATGCCCCCGACCCCCAATTCCCTCAGGCGTTCCAGAAGGATACCATGATTGATGGTACTGAAAGCCACTGAGAGGTCCAAAAACACCAGCAGAGTCACCCTTCCCCATCAGTACTCAAGCGGAGATCATCTACTAAGGTGACCATAGCAGTCTCGACTCTGTATCCAGTCCTGAAGCCAGTTTGAAATGGGTCTAGACAATCTGTTTCATCCAAGACGGCTTGGAGTTGAAGAGCAACTGCCCTCTCAATCACCTTGTTTAGAAATGGAAGGTGGGGGACCGGTCTGTATTTGTTCATGTCCAAGGGATCTAAGGAGGGCTTTTTCAGAAGTGGCCGTACCTCCGCTTCTTTTAAGCAAGATGGAAAATAGCCCTCCCTAAGAGATGCATCTATGATATATCTCAGATCAGTCCTAAGCGCATCTCCTCCTTGGATGACCAGCATGAAGGGCAAGGGTTGAGAGGGCAAGTCGTCTTCACACTTCCCAGGAGCTTGTCCATGTCCTTAGTACTCATAGATTCAATGATCCAGTAGGATTGTATTCACGGAGTCACTGTACACCTCACCTATAGCCTCTGCAATGATGGTGGTGTCCAAGTCGGCTCTTATCTGAAAGATTTTATCTGCACAGTGGTCAATTAAAGTGTCAGAGTGAGCTGTGGAAGGCTCTGATAATGGGTTCTGGGGGAAAGGAGCCTGAGTCTGGTCCCAGATGCCCCCCTCCCCCTCGACTTCAGCACTCCCTTTATGCTTTTCTTTCCTTGGCACTTTCCCTCCTTCCTCCCGTCTCCTCCTTTAACCCACATCCCTTCAAAGGGATCCAAGACCCTTTCTGCATGTTCCCAGAATGGGGGGGGGCAATCTTTCTGGGACCATAGCTGCTGGTCCTCCTCCACAGGGATGTTGTGAAGGACAAGGTATGTATTTGTGTGGGGGAGGCGTAATCTGGATCCTGGGGGGGGGGCTCTAAACCTAGTTCCCAGGTTGTTGGGGGGGGGTTCCCCTATCTTCAGAAGGGACTTTGGGTCCCTCCGTCTCTTTCTCTTGGCTTTGGCCTAAACCTGGGCTCTTCTCTTCCCCCCAAACAGAGCCCTCTCCGCCCAAGAACTCACAGAAAACTCTTCCCTCGCGAAAAATGTTGTTTCCAATGCTATCCTGAGTGATGCTATTTATTTGGCACAAAAATCTCCCCCAAATGAGGCCTCAGAAGGGAGGCTCTCTCCGCTGCCCCACTACCCTTCCAGGAGGGAGGGGGATACTCAAAGCCCTTTTTACCTTTGGATCCCCCTCCCCTCCCCTCCATGACCATGCCCTCTTTTCTCATAATAACACCAAAGTACCTGGGCCTCCAAGGAATCTCCAGAGGAGGGGGCAGGGAAGGACAGAGGGAGAGGAAACTTGGCAGGCCCCTTGCCTTTATTTGGGGAGGAGAAGAGGGGCTTCATTCATTCTTATAACAACCCCCCCCCCCCGAAGACCCTCCAGCCAATCCTCTGAACGAATGAGGGCTCTTCTCCACATCTCTCCCTCAGAGCAGGCTGTGAGGTCAGCGGCTTCAGGGGCTGTGTATGCACATTCTCCAAAAAGGCCCCTCCTGAGCATGCACAGGAATAGCAACGCCCTTGCTGCTGCTGCTGTTTATTCCACTGTCAGCCTTTGGAAATAAGGAATGAGCACTCCCTTCCTTCCTTCCTTCCAGAATGGAGCCCAAGCTGAGGAGCTGGACTCAGGACGGAAAGGCTGGGAAGACACGGCTTTGTACATATAGCTCTGTCTGTCTCTCTCTCTCTCTCTCTCTCTGTCGGTGTATATGCTTGTGTGTGTTTGTGTGTGTGTGTGCCTCTCTTTTTATGGCTGGAAATGGAGCTGAATGCTGAGAAAAGAAGAAAAGGTCAGTTTTGGGCAAATGCAGAACTTCTGCGCATCAATGAGTCCAGTATGTTGAAACAACAAAGAACTTTATTAAGAACACATAGTCAGAAATTCAGCATTTAAATCAGAACTAATCTCCCCAACCCAAAGAATACATTAAAAACCCCAAACCTAAAACTCCACCCTCTTCCAAGCCTAGCCCGCACCTCCAATTCCCACAGTCTATGCCCCAAAGGTAACAGGGCCCCCTTTGCCATTCCCAGAAACTACTGTAGTTCCCTTTCTGTTAATACCTGCCCCCAACTTTCTTCAGCCAACA
>JACSCI010000107.1:49416-60613 GCA_016801065.1 Sceloporus tristichus | reverse complement strand
GAAGGAAGGAAGGAAGGAAGGAAGGAAGGAAGGGGCCTGTGGGGGTCTGAGGAAGGGAGGCAGGGGACCCAGGGACAGTGGGGAGGCTGGGCTTTGGGGGCTGGGAGAGAGCAGTGGGAAAGAGTCCCTCCCTTTGGGCCCTAGCTGGGGAGGGTCCACTGGTCCTTGCCTTCCCCTTTGGGAAAGGAGACCCCCTCAGCCCCCTGGACCCACTCCTGCCACTCATTCCTAGGGCTGGGACTCAGAGGAGTTTTCTAGGCATTGTCACCTTCTGCCCTCCATGGCCATTGGCACTGACCTTTTCCCATTGCCTTCCCTCCCTCAGCCCTGTGGACTTCCTCCTCCTTCGCACTCAGAGCAACCCTTCTCTACGGCTGAGGAGACGGCCTCTGACCCAGGGAAGCTCCGGCCATAAAGGACTGCAGAAGAGGCCTTTCTGGGGCTGCGCGAATCAGGGTCTGTGTACTGAAGGTAGGCCTTTATTCCTGGAGCTGAAAGAGCACCTTTGTTTAAATGTTTCAGTCCCGGATTGTTTGGAAGGGCTGCAGCTGAGAGAGTGAGCCCATGCTTTGCAGGCATAAAGCCCTAAATTCAGTGTCTGGCAGCACTGTCTTCCTAGAAGGTGGAAATGAGATTTCCAGACCCAGACACACAGTGCGCCAGTAAGTCCTTTGTGTGGGGACTGTGTGTACGTGTTGTTTACTAGAGCTTTGTGAGATATTTGTTTCATGGAATTTACATATGATTTCACTTCTTAAAAATGACCACAGTCCAGGGTGCAATGGTCCATCAAAGACCTATAAATTTATAGACTTTTGTTTTTTCAAATGCACCACATTCAGCGTTGTGCAGACATTTTAAAAACATGCAAAGTAAAGTGAAGTGAATGTGATTTTGACAATAGGTTCATTCAGAAACAGTGCACACAAATGTACATGCATCAATTTCTGCGTGCCTTCAGGAAACAAAGAGAGGTGATGCACACCTCATGCTCCATTTCTGACCGAAATATAAACACAGCAGTTAAGCTCAGATAAATGGTCTCATTTGCAAAAATAAAATAATTATTTTCACCAGTGTGTAAATGAGGAGGGGCCATGATGAGGGGAGGCCATGGATCAGATCCTTATGGTAATGTAGGTCTTATCCAGCCCAGGAGCTAGAGCTTCTCCACCTGGGACATAAAGCAGGTCCTCCTCCTCTTCCTCTGTGTGAATGAGAAGTCAAATTCTCATCAGTGATGATGACACAGCCTGAAAAATTTGCATTCCTGCATTTAAAAATCTGAGGAGTCCTGAATCCTGTTGGTTAACCCTTGAGTGTAGACTCACTCAACCCATAAGTGACTGCTGATGTCCACATATAGATAAATCCAACCGATTCAGTGATTCTACTCTGATCAGGACAAAGCATAGGATACAGACTAGGATTTAGGCCAGCATATGCCTGGAAATGGATACTCCCAAGCCAAGATGGCCAGGCAACAGTTTGGAAAGTGGGCACTCTCCACATGGGAAGAGACACTCTCCAGAAGGCTGCCATGGGAATTGGGTGCTTCCTTCCCATCAGCTCAATCCTCGGATGCCCCCTGATCCTGGGAGGAGGGCTGGTTACCATGGAAGGGAAGAAACTTGAGAAGAGAGAGCTCCTTTCCTGCTCTGCCTGGCCAGCGGCTTCACTGGTCAATGGAGTGCAACTGGTTTGGCCACTGGGAGAATGAGGGTCCACCATGGTAGGAGAGTTGGGTGCGAGGTATTAGAGAAGCATCCGGCTGTGTTTCGGTAGCCAGAAGGAAAGCATATGTGACCTGCATATGTCACCAGCTGATCTCTGTGACTTTGAGTGCTGCAGGGTTTCCTGCCAAACCAAGCCTAACCCTGGTCTCTTTTCTCAGGAACTTCATCTTGGCCCCCTTGTACACTGCTTTGGGGTATCTTTTGCTGGACGTGATCCAAGTGCAAGGCCACCAAGACCTCTCTACCTAATGGCCGACACAGGGGCCAAGCGGAGGGAGTTGGACTCCAAGAGAAAGAGGTTGCCGAGGTACAACAACTCTTTTGTAAGTTGCCATCCTGACTATTAATTTCTTTTTAAAAAGTTTTTATTGAAAATATTAAAAATTACAAATGACAAAAAGACATATGACAATCCAATTACATTATGAAGCAAACCCTTTTATCTATAAGACTTATGTAGATTTCTTTAAATAAACTTCCTAGTTCTCCAGATCTCTCCAAAAATAAAAACCATTTTATTTTAACTGAACTCTTATCTCTTTACCAACTATTTACCAATGGCTTCTTAATACTTCTGAATAAAGGCTTGTATACCTGTTATCACGTTACTTTTCTATACTTTTTTCATTCCACCTTATACTATGTACTATGTACTATGTTATCAATATGACCACTGTGTTGTTTATTTATTTTTCTTCATATATTTACCTTCATATGTTCTATATTTCATATTTTCCAATATCATTTCAACTCTTTTGGCATATTCTACAGTACTCATCCCAAATATTCCATTCCTTAATATATTCCTTCCAAACATTCCACTCTTTATAGAAATTATCTAATGATTTATTATTTACAAAGTAAGTCAATTTATTCATTTCGAAAAAATCTTAACATATTCAATCCCCATTCTTCAATTGTAGGACATTCTTCTCTTTTCCATTGTTTTGCAAACACTGACCTTGCTGCTATTATAGCGTAGAGAAGAATTTTCTGACTATTAGTTTCATTTGTGTCCCTGCTGGGCCACCTCATGAAAGCAAGGGAAGAACATACTGTCCCAGTGTGGCAGAGAGAGTCCTGATTAATCCTCTGTCACCTCATTTTTTCAGGGGCTTTGAAAATGTCCTAGTTCTCTCTCCTCCTCGCACTTTGTCCCTTCAGTTCAGTTGCTGCAAAATGTGTTCCAAGTTCAAAAGATGTGTGCAGCTCAACAACTCAAAAGAGGAGAGGGGAGGAGAGAAGGGGCTGGGTCTTGCCTTTGCCAGGAGTTGGGGGCAAAAGCAAAGTGCTGTACCCTTCCTTGCTTTTGTGATCTTCATCATTAACAACTTTGGCCATCTTGACCCCCTTTTGGTGTTGCTTATCCAGATGTGTCTTTCTTTCCCCATCTATGAAATGCTGAGGGATATGGAAGAATATATCTGGAGCTAAATTGAGGGTAGACCCAGTGGCCCTCAAGGCCAGAGTACTCCCCAGAACTGTTTTTTAAAAATGAAATTTGCCTCTGAAATTAGGTGAGATATGGCTAAATGCACTATAATTCATTGGTGACTAAATGTACTATACATGTCTGGATAGTCAGTATCTTAATCAATCAATAATATCCCAGAAATGGCCTAAATTATATTCTTTATTATATTGTATATTATATTGAAAGGGTTCAAGACAATCTGGATCTCAGAGGCTGTAGCTTTTTGCTTGCTTGCAGAATTTAAAGTTTATTTGCTGGACTGAATTCTGAAGTGTTGAAATAATATTTGCACCATGTACTCCCCCCCCCTCTTTTATTGGTCATTCTCTGGATGAGGGCTATTTTCTATTTCAGGTGACCTTTGCAGATGTGGCGATATATTTCACCGAGGAGGAATGGAAACTGTTGACAAAGAAGCAGAAACTTATGTACAGTTCTGTGATGATGGAGAATTATGAAAATGTGGCCTCTGTGGGTAAGGAAGCTAAATTCATTGCCCTTCCTGTGGAGACTGAGGGCCCTTTCATAATTCAATGTCAGAACGCTATAATTCCACTTTAGAATTATTGAATCAAAGAGTTGAAACAGACTGCAAGGACCATCCAGTTCAATCCTCTGCCATGCAGGAATAGACATTCAAAGCATCTCCGAGAGATAGCCATCCCGTCTCTGTCAAAAAACCTGCAAAGAAAGAGCACCAAACTCTGAGGGAATATGGCGCAGTATAGACCGTCAACAAGCGGTGTACCAGCACTGGTATTAGGGTTGGGAAGAGCGCATCATGTACATGCTCCCTAACCGTAATACATACCAGCAGCGCCATAATGCCAGCGCCCTGTGTACATGGGCACTGCTATTATGATGTCACGCACGCACCATGTCTAAACCTGAAAGAGCTCCTTCTGGGCATGCACCTCGTTCTCACAGCCACCAAACGGCTGCGAGAATGATGGCAGGGAGAGACGCCTCTTTCTGCCATAGCTGTGGCTCCCATGGTGTCCAGGGGCATGAAGCCCCAAGGACATCCATTTCCAGGCCACAGGGAAGCAGCATTTTGCCGCTTGTCCATGGCCTGGAATTGTGCTGGATTGGGACCTCTTGGCTGCCAGTATCGCTGCCCTGGCCCAAATCCTCCGCTGAAAGGGGCAGCTGCAGACCACCCCTTTTCCATGGTCAGTACTGGGCCTATATTCCACTGTTGAAGAGCTCTTACTGTCAGGAAGATCCTCCTAAAGTTTAAGTGGAATCTCTTGTCCCTGTGGCTTGCATCCATTGTTCCATGTTCTTTTTCTGGAGTAGCAGAAAGCAAGCCTGCTCCATCTTGAATATGACATCTCTACAAATATTTCAATAGGGCTGTCATGTCCCCTCTTAACCTTCTCTTCGCTAAGCTAAACATACCCAGCTCCCTAAGTCGTTCCTCAGAGAGCATGGTTTTCAGACCATTCACCATTTTGGTTTTCCTTCTCTGGACATGCTGCAGCTTCTCAGCATTTGTTTGAATTGTGGTGCCCAGAACTGGACACAGGATTATTGCAAGTGAGCCCTACCAAAACAGAATAGAGTGGCATTATTATTTTCCTTGATCTTGACACTATACTCCTATTGATACAGCCTAGGATCACATTGGCCTTTTCAGCTGCTGCACCACACTGTTGACACATGCCCAACTTGTGCTCTACTACCATTCCTAGTTCCCTTTCACACATTATTTAATTGTCAAAACATATTCCTGTGGAATCTTGGAATTTTTAGTTTTAGTGAGGCACTATTGTTCTCCACTTTGTAAGGATATCCAACCCTAAACTGCTAATTCTGGAATTTTGTGGGAAGGAGCCATGGATATTAATGCTTTTTGCCCCTAAATGGTCCTCAGCCCATTCCTGAACAAGTTTCCTGGCTTTTGTTTCCACTTTTCCAGGCTCTGGAAAGTCTTTGTGGGGAAAAGGCCTCCCTTGGCCCTGCAATGGCCCAGAGAGGGCCCAGCAGTGCCAAATGGCCTCCACTTCCCCAAAGGGATGCTGTGGGATATTGAGGGGCAAAATATTATGCCACATTTTTAGGCGACGCGATGTGGGGTTGCCTCAAGATCCAGTGGCAGCCAATGTGACTCTCCCCAATCCCCAACAGTAGTCCATCCCTGTCTTGGAGTTGTCTTAAAGCTGTTTTAAGGCTCTCCTTGAACCTCACCAAAATTGGAATCCAGGTCCCAGGCCCTTTATTCTGCTTTTCCTAATGCATTATTTGTAAATTGATTGTCCTGCCTTTCTCAAGAAATGAGTCTCAAAGTGTCCCTTTTGTGCATCACACTCTGTGGGTGTGTGTCTGTGATAGAGAGATGGAGGGAATGTGAAAAACAGAAAAGCAGGAAAGAGATGGTGATGGTGAAATGCTGAAGCAGTGCAGATGGATAAGAGTGAAGGCTGGAGAGCAGAGAGAGAAAGGGAAGGGGATCCGGCCTCTGGGAGCCAGGAGGGGAAGGCAGGAGCAAAGCCAGGATCTCCTAGCTCTGTGCAGACAGGAAGGGATCTCTAGAAGGGCCAGGAGAGGGGCCTTGGGAATTGGGAGGCAGCCACCAACTTGACAGATTTTAAGACCTGAACTGGTGAGAACTGGTTCAGGCCCTTGTTTTCTAACATATTTCGCAATTATGAGCAATGTCTATGAAGAGAGAAAAGAGGGACACAAAAAATTTCCTTTTTCTCTAATGTTTCTTTTCCAACGTGAGCTTGCTTGGCTCCATGGTTGATTCCAGAAGTGCTTTGTTACCCGAAATGCTGGAGTCTGGGGAGGACACCCGCAAGTGCTATGCTTTTAGGGGAATTTCATGCTTAGCTCAAAGGAGAGATTGGGGCAACAGTGACCTCGGGATTCATCCCAACTATATCAGGCCCCAAAGCACACAGAACTCCAAAGGCATTTCAAATAGGTTTCTGTGTTTTATTTAAGGGGAAAGCAAAACAAACACACACACATACATCTAAGTGTTCATGAACATACACAAGAACTAGGTAACAAAGGTGATCGTGGTGAATAGTGCAATGCTTTGCTAATGGTAATACATTACCTAGCTGGAACTTGATTGCAATTGCTGAGGGTCCAGAATGGGGAGAGAAGTCAGTAACTCCCATGACAAGTGAGGCTGGCGAGTGTAGTGAGGTGTTTAGCAATGTAAACCAATGGAGTGTCTCTCTACAACTGGACTGATGCTGAAGACTAGTCAGTTGGGACTGATATTTATACTGAAATTGTTGCTTGGGGACAGAAACAAAACATTCAAAAAGGTTTAAATTGCTTTAGAATGTTTCCTGGGTGGAAAAAGAATTGTCTGAAACTGAATTAAATGCAGTGGGACCTTGGTGGAAATTCTTCAGCCAAAAAGGATCATCACACTGGCTCTCAGGTCCTTCTTGGCTCTGAATTTGGGTCCCATTCACAAGCCAATGTATAGCACAATCTGACGGCGACACTCCCAGAGATCAACAATAACATAGCAGAGAACAGAAGAAAATCTCCAGATATAGGTATTGGCAATGCACTGACTATTTGCCACACTTAAAAAATAACTCATAGACACAGTTGATTTCCTCCAAGTCCTTGGAGGTTCTTTATCTTGAGTTGGAATAGAAACCAAATATGTACCAGCTCTCCTCACCGACTTCCATCAACTTCATAATCTCTTCTACACCCAACTCCAACCCACATCAATCCGCATGTGAGCTGTATACTGTATTGGCTGTGAAGCATCTCCTGGTGTCACACAGCATGAAGCATCCTCTGCAGTTAACTTGCATCATGCCTTGGGCTCTGGATGATGACTCACAGGGTACGATGCCACTTTTCAATCAAAATGCTTTAACATATATTTAATGGAATTTTTTTAACTGCCTGATTTTCTGCTTCCACTGATTTCCTTATGGCAGTTTCCCTACAATCTCTTCTTTGCAAGCTCCTATAAGTAAGGATACAACCATTATATGGATTTGGGGGCATCCAGAAGAGGGTCATGTCGGGTCACTCACACCAACTTTATTAATTTAACCTGAAATAGGGAGGGGTGAACATAGGGCTAAATCTTGGGGCAACACCTTCCTCTCTTAATGCTGAGATTCAGTCTTCTCTGTCATTGTTCTCCTTTACAGAAGAACTTGTCAGTCGTGAGCAAATCCACACAACAAAGAAGTCACAGAAATGCCATCATTGTGGGAAAAATTTTGCTTACAAGTCAGTCCTAGTCATGCATCGGAGAGTCCACACAGGAGAGAAGCCATACAAATGCTGGCATTGTGGGAAATGTTTCTCTCAGAAGTCAGACCTAGTGAAACATCAGAGAGTCCACACAGGAGAGAAGCCATACAAATGCCAGCATTGTGGGAAATGGTTTTCTTGCAAGTCAAACCTAGTGACACATCAGAGAGTCCACACAGGAGAGAAGCCATACAAATGCCAGCGTTGTGAGAAATGTTTTTCTTCGAAGTCACCCCTAGTGAGAGATAAGAGAGTCCACACAGGAGAGAAGTCACATAAATGCCAGCATTGTGGAAAATGTTTTTCTCAGCAGTCCCACCTAGTGACACACCAGAGAGTCCACTCAGGAGAGAAGCCATACAAATGCCAGCATTGTGGGAAATGTTTCTCTCGGAAGTCAGACCTAGTGACACACCAGAGAGTCCACACAGGAGAGAAGCCATACAAATGCCAGCATTGTGGGAAATGTTTTTCTCAGCAGTCACACCTAGTGACACATCAGAGAGTCCACTCAGGAGAGAAGCCATACAAATGCCAGCATTGTGGGAAATGTTTCGCTCAGAAGTCAGTCCTAGTGATGCATCGGAGAGGCCACACAGGAGAGAAGCCACACAAATCCCAGAAGTGAACTAACATTATTTTTGTCAAGAATTGTGATGTTTTGTGTTAGGTGTGTCTGTCTGTATGTCTGTTTATACTTTAAAGTTTCATTTTGTTAGGTTTAGGTTTTAATTGCTATTAGTATATATCATTGCTTTAGTTTATAAAATTGACTGGGGATTATTGGTCGTGGTATAGGTTAGCTGAATAGAGGAATGGGATTTGTTGCAGCTGGCTAGTATAGTTATGGCAATGATAGCTCTTGGAATTTGTGGGATGTTGGTTGATGAAAGTTAGAGGCCAATATTAACAGAAAGGGCTAGTCTCTGGGAATGGCAAAAGGGGCCTTGTTACCTGTGGGGCATAGACTGTGCGTATTGGAGGTGGGGGCTAGGTTTGGAAGAGGGTGGAGTTTTAGGTTTTGGGGTTTAAATGTATTCTTTGGCTTGGGGTGGGTAGTTCTGACTTAAATACTGAATTTCTGACTATGTGTTCTTAATAAAGTTCTTTTTTGTTTCAACACACTGTACTCATTGATGCACAGAAGTTCTGCATTTGCACAAATTTGACACTTTCTTCTTTCCTCAGGCCTTAGATCCTTTTCTAGCCACAAAAACAGAGGCAAACACACACACATTTATACACACACACACAGAGAGAGAGAGAGAGAGAGAGAGCTATATGTACAAAGCAGAGCCTTCCCAGCCTTTCCCTCCTTAGTCCAGCTCTGCAGCATGGGCTCCATTCTGGAAGGAAGGAAGGAAGGAAGGAAGGAAGGGCGTACTCCTTCCCTTCTTCCAAAGGCCGACAGTGGAAAAAGCAGCAGCAGCAGCAAGGGCCTTTTGATCCCTGTGCATGCTGAGGAGGGGCCTTTGGGGCATCTATGCATGCACAGTCTGAGCCCCTGAAGCCATTACTGCCCTCACAGTCTGTTCAGAGGGAGGGAGTGAAGTGGGGATAGCTCTCGTCCAAATGGCTGGAGGGTCTTCAGGTGTTGTAAGAAGGAAGGAAGCCCCTCTTCTTCCCCCAAAGAAAAGCAAGGGGGCCTGCCAGGCCTCCTGTTCTTCTTTCCTTCCCAGCCCCTCCTTGGGGGATTCATTTGGGCCCAGGTACTGGGGGAGTATAAATAATAAATAAATAAATAAAACTTTTATTTGTATCCCGCTTTTCTGTGATGAGACAATCAAAGCGGCTCACAACACATTAAAATCCACATTTACAAAATTATGTCCCAAATTCCCCCCCATTAAAACAGGATTAAACATGTTACAATTAAAATATCTATTAAAAACACAATAAAAAATACAACGAGGACAGAGCGGTGGGCTGATACATGATGCGGGGGGAAGTCATTCTGTGGCCGACACTTTTATTCAGGAGAGGCTTGCCGGAAGAGATCCGTCTTGACAGCTTCTTTAAAGTTGTCTAAGCTGGCAATTTGATGGATCTCGTCTGGCAGGCCGTTCCATAGTTTGGGAGCAATTGCAGAGAAGGCCCTGGTTTTTAAAGGCTGCAATAGTTTTCTCCCAGAGGACCTGAGGGTGCGGGGTGGATTATGTGGGAGCAGGCGATCCATCAAATAGGTTGGACCCAAGCCATGCAGGGCTTTAAAGGTTATAACCAACACCTTGTACTGTGCCTGGAAACGAATAGGCAGCCAGTGTAGAGATTTTAGGATGGGTGTTATTTGGTCACTCCTAGTTTTTCCGGCGACCAGCCTGGCTGCCATATTTTGCACTAGTTGAAGTTTCTGGACTAGGCACAAGGGTAGCCCCATGTAGAGCGCATTACAGAAATCAAGTTGTGAAGTTACCAGTGAATGTACAACAGTTTCTAGGTCCTTTACTTCCAGGAAAGGGTGCAGGGGGACCCTTGGAGAGAGGTATGGCCATGGAGGGGAGGGGGATCCAAAGGTAAAAAGGGCTTTGAGGAGCCCCCTTCCTCCTGCAAAGTGGGGCAGAGGAGAGTGTCAGTCATGTAAACTGTGTGGTTATTATTATTGCTGCTGCTGTGTGTTCTGTGCTTTCAAGTCATGTTTTTAATTATGGTGACCCTTTCGTGGGGTTTTCTTAGCAAGGTTTCTTCAGAGGGAGGTTTTCCACTGCCTTCCCCTGAGGAGGCTGAGAGAGTGTGACTTCTTCTTGCCCAAGGGACTCCATGGCTACAGAGGAGGTTACATCTAATCTGCCTCCATTCATTTAGAGCCGGAAGGGACCCTCAAAGGCCATCTAATCCAGCCCTAACCTGCCATGTAATGACAGGGTCATTTCTGTGAAACAAATGGGGCCCTGCCATTGCCATCCTCAGAGGCTGAGAGCATAGGACTTGCTGTTATTTCGCAAGCCCTGAGGCTTTGTGACCTTGTTGTGTGTTTAGACTCATACACCTCAAGTCAATATAAACCACAACAAGCCATTGAGGCTCTGAGACAAGTTTGTAAAGGCTCTCTGTTTTCAGGTCTCTTCCTTGTGAATAGGACTAATATTTAAATGACTTTTCATATTGCTCTCCATTTATCATGTTTTGTGTCTTTATATTGTTATTTTTTTGTCAAGTTTTAGGCCTAACTTACAAAACTATGCTGTTAATATTGAAGGGGTTTCAACCTTATAAGAGGAATAAAGAGCCTGTATGTACATTCTGGGGAATGTCTCTGAGGCTTGTTGGCAAGACTCAGCCAGGTTGGGGAAGGAGTGAGGGCAGCAGAGCCCCTGAGAGGAGGAAGCCAAGGAGCAAGCCCTCTCTTCTCTTCCTTCCCTTCACTCCAAGGGCAAACTTCTCCACTGACTCAAAGACCTCCCTGCAACCCTGGCTTCCTTTATGTCCCTTCCCTGAAAAGACAGCAGTCCTGGCTCTCTTTCCCTGAATGAACCTGAGGGCCCTTGGCAATGGGGCTGCAATGGAGCAGCCCTCCCCTCCTCTCTCCCTTCCCTCAGGTAAACGCTAACACTCTTTCTGTGTCTCTCAAAATGGTGGCACTTAGTCTGGACCCCCCTTTCCCAAAATCCTGGCTATATCCCTCTTTGTGATGCTCTTATGATATGTATTTCATACATGATTGCCTCCTGAGGACACTCTGAGGGGCCGCCATTGGCTGGAATCCCCTCCCTCCCTCCATCCCTGGCCCTGATTGGCTGGA
>JACSCI010000107.1:22842-40086 GCA_016801065.1 Sceloporus tristichus | reverse complement strand
TCTGAAAGAGAAACAGCATGGTGCCATGGACTGAGGGCTGGACTAGGACCGGGAGGCCAGGATTCGAATCCTCACTCAGCCTTGGAAATCCATGGGTGAGCTTGCATATATCACACTCTCTCAGCCTCAAAGAAAGGCTCTTCTGAATAAATATGGACATAAAAGAGATCCCTACAACTATTATACAGTGGTTTGCGTATTGGCCTAGTACTCTGAGAAACCAAAGTTTAAATCCCCACTCGGCCACAGAAACTCACTGGCTGCCCTTGGGCAAGTTACACTTTCTCAGTCTCAGAAGAAGGCAATGGTAGCAAGGTTTTTACCAGAGGACCTCAAGGTGTGGGGCGGATTGTATGGGAGAAGGTGATCCCGTAAGTAAGGTTATAACCAAGACCTTGTACTGTGCCCTGAAATTAATAGGCAGCCAATCAAGAGATTTTAATATAGGTGTGATATGGTCACCTCTAGATCCTCCAGTGACCACTCTGGCAGCCATATTTTGGATGAGTTGAATTTTCCAGACTTGGTACAAGGGTAGCGTAGGTAGAGCGCATTACAGAAGTCAAGACATGAGGTTACCAGAGCATGAATGATAGTTTTCGGGTCTACAGGTTCCAGAAAGGGGCGCAGTTGGCATATCAACCAAAGCTGATAACAGGCACTCCTGGCCATCGCATCTATCTGAACTCAAATCTGGAGCAACGGATTCAGGAGCACCCCCAAGCTGCAAACACAGTCCTTTAGGGGAAGTGTGACCCCATCCAGGACCGGTTTACAAACTTCCATACCTGGATTAGGATCTCCATCAAGTACCTCGGTCTTATCTGGATTCAGTTTTAATCTGTTTCTCTTCATCCAGCACATTACTGCCCCAAGACATTCATTCAGAGGGGAGATGCCTTCCTTGGTTGATGCAGAGGTCAGGGGCATGAAGAGATATACTTGGGTGTCATCAGCGTACTGATAGCACTCCACTCCATGTCTCCAGATGATCTCTCCCAGTGGTTTCATGTAGATGTTAAACAGCATTAGTGACAAGATAATGCCCTGAGGAACACCAAATTTAAACTCCCTTTGAAAGGAACAACTGTCCCCAAGCATCTCTGTCTGGAATCTGCTTGAGAGATAGGATTGCCCCCGTAATGCATTGCCCCCGATCCCCAATTCCCTCAGGCTTTCCAGAACGATACCATGGTTGATGGTATTGAAATCCACTGAGAGATCCAAAAGCTTCAACAGGGTCACAGTTCATCTGTCGGCGTTCAAGCAAAGATCATCTACTAAGGCAACTATAGCATTCCCGGCTCCGTATCCCGTCTTGAAGCCAGTTTGAAATGGGTCTAGATAATCTGATTCTTCCAAGAATGCTTTGAGTTGAAGAACAACTTCCTTCTCAAGCACCTTGCTTAGAAATGGAAGATGGATCTGTAATTGTTCATGTCCAAGGGATCTAGGGAGGGCTTTTCCAGAAGACAATGAACCACCGCTTCTTTTAAGCAAGATGGAAAATAGCCCTCCCTAAGAAATTCATCTATGATACATCTTAGGTGAGTCCTAAGTGCATCTCCTACTTGGAGGACTAGCCATGAAGGGCAAGGGTTGAGAGGGCAAGTTGTCTTCTTCACACTTCCAAGGAGCTTGTCCACATCCTCAATACTCAGATTCAAATTGATCCAATATGATCTTATTCACCGAGTTACTGGACACCTCACCTATAGCCTCTACAATAATGTCTGCCTCTGGAAGAAGGGAAGGAGTACGCCCTTCCTTCCTTCCTTCCTTCCTTCCATCTTTCCTTCCGGAATGGAGCCCAAGATGCGGAGCTAGACTCAGGAGAGAAAGGCTGGGAAGACTCTGCATTGTCCATATAGCTCTTTCTCTCTCAGTGTGTGTGTGTGTGTGTGTGTGTGTGTGTGTGTTTGCCTCTGCTGTTCTTATAGCTGTGAATGGAGGTGAGGACTAGGGAGAGAAGAAAGTGTCAGTTTTGTGCAAATTCAGAACTTCTGTGCATCAAAGAGTCCAGTGTGTTGAAATAGCAAAGAACTTTATTGAGAACACATAGAAGGAATTCAGTGTTTAAGCTAGAACTGCCCACTCCAAGCCAAACTATATATTAAAACCCAAAACCTAAAACACCACCCTCTTCCCAACCTAGCCCCCACCTCCAATTCCTACAGTCTATGCTCCACAGGTAACAAGACCCCCTTTGCCACCCCCAGAAACTAACCCCCTTCCTGTTAATATCATTCCCATAACTATTCGAGCCAGCTACAACAAATCCCACCCCTCTATTTCGCTAACCTATACCACAATCTCCAGTCAAATTTATAAACTATGATCTATACTAACAGCAATGAAAACCTAAACTTAACAAAATATAACTTTAAAATATAAACAGACTTATCCACAGACAAACCACAGACATATGGATAGACAACCCTTACAAACAAAACCATAAGGGCCTTTTCACTGCTGGATTGAAAATGTATTTTCTATATTAATTCTTGAAAAAATAATGTTAGTTCACTTCTGGGATTTGTGTGGCTTTTCTCCTGTGTGGACTCTCTGATGTCTCACTAGGTTTGACTTCTGAGCAAAACATTTCCCACAATGCTGGCATTTGTAGGGCTTTGCTCATGTGTGAGATCTCTGATGTATCACTAGGTATGACTTTGAAGAAAAACATTTCCCACAATGTTGGCATTTGTGTGGCTTCTCTCCTGTGTGGACTCTCTGATGTGTTACTAGGTTTGACTTCTGAGCAAAACATTGTCCACAATGCTGGCATTTGTAGGGCTTTGCTCCTGTGTGGACTCTCTGATGTGTCACTAGGTTTGACTTCAAAGAAAAACATTTCCCACAATGCTGGCATTTGTAGGGCTTTGCTCCTGTGTGGACTCTCTGATGTGTCACAAGGATTGATTTACAAGAAAAACATTTCCCACAATGCTGGCATTTGTATGGCTTTGCTCCTGTGTGAGATCTCTGATGTCTCACTAGGTTTGACTTGAAAGAAAAACATTTCCCACAATGCTGGCATCCGTATGGCTTCTCTCCTGTGTGGACTCTCTGATGCTTGACAAGGACTGACTTGTAGGCAAATATTTTTCCACAATGCTGACATTTATGTGACTTCTTTCCTGTGTGGATACTCTCATGACTGACAAGTTCTTCTGTAAACAAGGACAATGACAGACAAGACTGAAGCTCAGCGTTAAGAGAGGAAGGTGTTACCCCAAGATTTAGCCCTACGTTCACCCCTCCATATTTCAGGTTAAATTAATAAAGTTGATGTGAGTGACCTGAGCATAGAGTGTTGAGTCAGAGCACATGGCATGATGCAAGCTAAGTGCAGAGGATGCTTCATGATGTGAGGCACCAGGAGATGACTCACAACCAATACAGTATACAGCTAAAAAGGCCAATGTCAATCTAGGTTGCATCAATACAAGTAAATTTTCTAGATCAAGGGATGTAATAGTGCTACTCTATTCTGCTTTAGTCAGAATAATCCTGTGTCCAATTCAGGGCCCCCAATTTAAAAAGGATGTTGTCAAGTTGGAACATGCCCAGAGCAAGGCAGCCAACGTGGTGAAGGATCTTGAAACCATCAAGCCCTTTGAGGAGCGACAGTAAGACGTCTTTGACAGTGCAACTCCCTTAGTTTCGTGGAGTCCTCTTCCTTGGAGGTCTTTAAACAGAGGCTGGATGATGTTTGGAAATGATTCTATAATTCTAGTGGAATCATAGCACCATGATAATTAAGCATAAAAGGGACCTCAGTCTTCATAGAAAGGACAATGGATTCAGGTTCCTTACCCACAGAAGCCACATTCTCATAATTCTCCATCATTACACAATTGTACATAAGTCTCTGCTTCTTCGTCAACATTTTCCATTCATCCTCAGTGAAATATACTGCCACATCCGCAAAGGTCACCTGCAACAGAAAACAGCCTTCATCCAGAGAGTGACTAAGGAAAAGGGGATGAAATTGCATGGTGCATCCCAAATATTATTTCATCACTTCACAATTCAGTCCAGGAAATAAACTTTAAATTCTGTCAGCAAGAAAAAATCTGCTGCCTTTAAATCTAGTTTGTCTCGAATCCTTTCAATATAATATACTTAGGGAGCTGGACATGTTTAGCCTGGAGAAGGCAAGGTTAAGAGGTGATATGTTAGCCCTGTTTAAATACTTGAAGGGATGTCATATTGAGGATGGAGCAAGCTTGTTTTCTGCTTCTCCAGTGACTAGAACATGGAACAATGGATGCAAACTGCAGGAAAAGAGATTCCACCTGAACATTAGGAGGAACGTCCTGACAGTAAGGGCTGTTTGACAGTGGAACACACTCCTTCCTCGGAATGCAGTGGCGTCTCCTTCCTTGGAGGTCTTTAAGATGAGGCTGGATGGCCATCTGTCAGGGATGCTTTGATTGAGAGTTCCTGCATGGCAGGGGGTCGGACTGGATGGCCCTTGTGGTCTCTTCCAACTCTATGATTCTAATATCATAAACAATATAATTTAGGCCATTGCTGGGGTATTGAAGATGTATTAGGATACTCACTATCCCAACACATACAGAACATTTAGCCACCAAATAATTATAGTGCATTTAGAAATGTCTTGCCACATTTCAGAGGCAAACGTCATTTTTAATAACAGTTTTGGGGAGCATGCTGGGATTGAGGGCTACTGGGGCTACCCCATATTTAGATCCAGAGATGTTCCCCCATATCCCCCAACATCGCACAGATGGGAAAAGCAAGACACATGTGGACAAGCAATCCAGAAGGCGGTGAGGATGGCCACGGTTGTTTATGAGGAAGGTCACACAAACGGGGAAGGGCACAGCAGTTTGCTTTTGCTTCAGCCTCCTGGAAAAGGCAATATCCTGCCTCCATCTTTCCTCTCTTCTCCCCACTTTTGAGTTGATGGGGTGCAAACTGAATAGCACTCAGGAACTGAAGTGAGCTGAGAAGGGGGAAAGTGGGAGGAGGTGAGAGCAACCGGGACATTTTTTAAAGCCCTTGAAAAAGTGGGGTGACAGAGGGTTAATCAAGACTGTCTCTGCCATATTGGGAGAATATGTTCTCCACTTGCTTTCATGTTGTTGTGGGTTAAGGATTGGGTAATTCTAGAGGATGAAAGACATCTGGAATTGGAAGGGGATGGGTTGAAATTTGGTTGGCATGCTTACTTGGCAGATCCCAACAAAATAAATTTTTTATGGATCATTGTATTAGGAAACCCCTGTTAAAAATTTGGAACCGTTACAAAGATAGAATCCTACCTAAATTGAACAGATGGGTCTCCCCTCATGAAGCCTTCTTTAGAAAGGAAATGGCCAAAGACTCAAAATGGTATAATTATAATGATTTGTTGGAATTTCAGAAAGGAAATTGGGTAATTAAAACAAGAGAAAAACTACTGGAAGAAGGATGGAAAGATCTATGAACGATTTAGGTTAGATGAGAAAACATATGGTTTTGTAAGAAAGGAGGATGACCCTCATTTAGGAAAGATTTTGGCCCTTGAAGAAAACAAAGTAATTAGCAAAATCTATAAAACACTATTACAGTATGACACAGAAGAGGAGGTGGTAAAACACCAGATGATTAAAGGGGCAAGGAGTGTTGGCCACCCTATATTACTTTCACAATGGGAAAGAGTTTGGAAAAATGGATTTAGATATTAAGCTTCTCAAAACTTGAGGGAGAATTTTTACAAAATGTTTTATCAAAGGTATCTCTCACCAGACAAACTAGTAAACTTCTATAAAAAGAATAGCAACAGATGCTGGAAATGTAAAAAGGATATTGGTACCTTTTACCACGGCTGGTGGAAGTGTGATTGGGCTAAAAAATTTTGGGCAATGATTAAGGATTGCATCAGCGAAATTTTAAATATCAATTTACATTTAAAACCCAAATGTTATCTTTTGGGTGTATTTGGAGATGAAATTCCCTCTAAATATGGGGAAATTGTTTTTTATATGGTTTCTCTTGCCTGGATATGTTATGCTCAAAAATGGAAATGTAGTGATATTCCAACAAAGGAGGACTGGATGATAAAATTGTATAATGGAATAGAAATGGACAAATTAACTCAGACATTGAGGAATGAAAATAAGGGGAAATTAAGGGAAGAATGGAGTGTGGTTATCTAATTTTTGAAAGAGAATTTGGGGAATTTAGCAGCTATTAATATAGCTTGATTTGGTAAGATAGAACCCATACTTCCTTCCTGTTAAATTTTAAGAAAGTCAATTAATCAAGTTAGTACATACTGGTAAGAAGGAAGCCAATTAGCATGTAAGAATGAAGAGAGAATGAGATTTTGAAGAAGAGTGGAAGATAAGAAAAGTATAATTTGGAAGCCTAGAATTTTAGTTTAGAGAGGGCTTAGAGTAAGAAATTGGGACCATAATGAAGAGAAGAAGAATCTATGGGTTAGGGAAGAAGGAGAGAAATATTTAGATTAGTGTAGTTAAGAAGAAGTGAAGAAGAGTTAAGTAAATTTAGGGTTAGATAGATAAGTTGATAGAGCGAATGGGGAGTTTTTACAAATATATAGCCTAATTTTATAATGAGTATCTTTATTTTGTAATATGATCTCTGTAAAGGTATAAATGGATAGGTGTGAATGTTGTTTGTATGTTTATATATTTTGTATTGTTTTAATTTTAATAAATAAATAATAATTATATATAAAAAAGAAATTAATAGTCAAGAACTTCAACTCACCAAAGAATTCTTGTACCTCCGCAGCCTCTTTCTTTTGGAGCCCAACTCCCTCCTCTTGGCCTCTGTGTTGGACATCAGGTGGGCAGGGGGTCCTGGTGGTCTTGCACTTGGTCACTTCCAGCAAGAGAGGCCCCAAAGCCGTGTCCAAGAGGGCCGAGATGAAGGTCCTGAGAAAAGAGACCAGGGTTAGGATTGACTTTGCAAGAAACCCTGCAACACTCAAAGACACAGAGAACAGCATCCTGCTGGTGACATACGCAGGTGACATATGCCTTCTTTGGGCCGATGCAGACGTGGGCATCCCCTTTCTCCTTCTACTCCAACCAAAGCCTCCTGGACCAAGCATAGATTCACTGCAGCTCTCCTACACAACAGTTACTCCATGCCCTGTTAGAGTGGTGAAGGATGAGGGGATGGGGAATTGGAAAGCGCACTGGCTATGTCCCTGTAGCTAGATGTGAAATGACTGCATCATATATAAATCATCTGCTGAAATGTCCAGAGGTCCCCAGTGCTTACCCCCAACACCATCCCCTTTCCAAAGAAGGCCGCATCCACACTGCAGAAATAAGGCACTTTGACACTGCTTTAACCGCTCAGTGCTATGGAATCCTGGGATTCTACCTTTGGGATACTTAGCCTTCTCTGCTGCAAAGAACTACAAATCCCAGGATTCCACAGGATGGAACCAGGAAATTAACGTGGTTTTGAACTGGATTATTTCTCTAGAGCAGATACAGCCTAAATTGGTTGTAAAAGGATAGAAGCACCTAAGTCTTGTTTTTACCCTCCAAATAATGGTTTTCCTTTTAAAAAATAAGTAGTTTGTTTTAGTCTGTAATCCCTATTTTTGTTGTTCTTGTTTGTTTCTATTTTTATTTGGTCATTTGAGATGGCTTCCTTCTTGAGTGAAAATCTCTTAATAAGAAACTGGGGAGACTTTTAAAACCTCCCAAAGGAGCCACTTTTGGCCTTTTTTGAGGGGACAAGCCTCCTCTTAGATGCCAAAGCCCAATATTTGTGAAGAAGAAAAAGGCTTGTATTTAAACTATCCTCCCCATTTCTGATCCCTTTTAAAACCCATGTTCTCCAGAAAGAGCCCAGCTCTGTAATAAGAAAACTCTTTCAAAAATATACACACAAAAGACACCCAAAGAGACACACTTCCTTCCTTTTGCCCCAAGGAGCCTGGCCTCCTTCTGACTCTGGAGCCTCAGGAGAGAAAGAGAGGCCTCTGTTCAACTGAGGCCTCAGAGAAGGTTCCGGAACATTATTCCCAACAGTCACAAGCAGCACAAAATGGCTGCCTCTGTCTCAGCGCTTGGCAGATGGCAGTTTGAGGCCTTCAGGGAACCCAAAATGGAGGATGAAAGGGCCCCAAAGTTGGAAACAGGATTTCCAAACCTTAACAACCCCTAAAATGCCAAAACCAAAAGAACATTCCCAGAGTTCCATAGCACTGAGCCATGGCCATTACAGTGGTGCAGAACAAGAATGCATAGCAATGGTGGCATTAATGGTGATTAAGGTCTGGAAGCAGCTCCATCCCTCCCCCCCAGGCCTGATATCATCATCATGATCATCATCATCATCATCATCATCATCATCTTTGCTACAGGATGAGAGCCACCCTTAAAAGCATTGAAATCCCCTTTGGGGAGCCCCACTCTCCCACCTTCAGAGAGAGTGGGCCTTGCCTAGAAGGACTGCAGGGCCTCCTTCCTCCCCTCCTTAATGGCAGTGGCCAAAGGAAAGCAGCAGCAGCATTAGACCCAAGACAGGCCCAGCCAGACCTCAGGGCAGCAGGGAAGCCTAACAGCTCCAGGCCTTGTCTCTCTGCTTCTTTCTCCCTCTGACACTCTGCTCCTCACAAAGAACTAAATAGAAAACGAAGCTCCTCCTCTTCTTGAAACTGACCAATGGGGGCCAGTAAAGGGAGGTTCATGCAAATGCAGAATGACATCACTGCTATGGAAGGCTCTCTTGACCAATCAGAGAGCAAGATAAAGGTTCTTCTGGAAGCTTCCGTGAGAAGGAGATACTGTATAAGGCCTGAGAGACCAAGAGACAGTTGGGGGAATTGTGTTGGTTGGAGATCGAGAGAGAGAGAGAGTTAAAGAGCGGATCTTGGAAGTTAGTCTCAGAATTGGACGCTTAGGTCTATTTATATTATTTTAATAGCTTGTGTGAATTGAATATTATATACTTACAAATATTGTACCTGCAAGATTCTTAATATCTAGTATGACTTGTATTTCAGTTAGATATTGTTTTTTTTATAATAAATACCTCCTTGGAGTATCTACTACTCGACGCTCCTTTTAGACGTGTCTTGGCTCAGTTGATGTTTGGGAAGATCAGTAAAGAAGTAGAAATAAGGTTCCTTAACTGGTCCCAGTGTAGGTTAAGGGAAACCCTTTTATAATTCACTGGATGATGGCAGCGTGATTTAAGGAATTTAAGGGTCTGATGGGCTAAGAGCCATAATGTCTAAATGTCTAATTAACAATTTGTAAGACAATCTGAAAGCCTTTTGGCTGAAGAGAGGGATATAAAACTATTATTATTATTATTATTATTATTATTATTATTATTATTATTATTATTCCAGGGCCGCAGTTTGGCTGCTTGGACCACCGGAGATCATCACAGTGAGTCAGTTGGAAAAGCCCATCTCACTCCAGAAAATAAAGGTACTTGAGGAGTTTGCACTCTGCGTCTTTCTGTAATAATAGCTACAAAACTGATCATAGCATTTGGGACATTTAGTCTTTTAAAAACAAATATGGCAGATTTAAATGCTGCTTTAAAACCTCTTTCCATCTGCCAGCTTTGTGCTGGTTTTGGGGGGAAATGAGAAAGTGTTGGGAGGGAGGGAATGCCAACAGAATTAGGAGATGCATTGCAGGCTATGGACACTTTGCGGCCAAGAAAGGTCCAAAAGACACGGCAGCAATAGTCCATTTTGAGAGCGCTTTATCTGCCCTGGACCAGTGCTAGGGAATCCTGGGAAATGGAGTTTATTGTGGCACCAGAGTTCTCTGACAGAGAAGGCTCAATGTCTCACAAATCTACATTTCCCAGAATTCCCTAGCACTGAGCCAGGGCAGTTAAAGCAGTCTTAGATTAGATTATTGCTGCAGTGTGTTTTGGACTTAGGTGATCCTTAGCAAGTCACACTCTCAGCCTCAGAAGATGACAATGGAAACCCCTCTCTGAAGAAACATGCCAAGAAAAACCCATGATGCTTTAGGGTTGCCATAAGTTGGAATTGAATTGAAGACACACATGAAGAACAGATAAAAGTCTGCAATTATTTATCAGGTTGTACATGGGAATTGGAGGCAGTGTGGTGCAGTGGTTTGAGTGTTGGGTTACAGCTCTGGAAGCCATGGTCCAGTGCCCCAATCCTCCATGAAACCAGCTGAGTCCCTTGTACAAGATGTCAGACTCTCTCAGCCTCAGGGAAGGCAATGACAAACCTCCTCTGAACAACTCTTGCCAAGAAAACCCCAGGAGAGGCTCCCCAGAAGTCGACAATGACTTGGAGCCACTCCACAAAAACAACAAACCCTCAAGAAAGAGACAGCGTGTTTTAATGGCTGGAGCATTGGACTATGACCAAGGAGCCCAGGGTTCGAATGCCCTCTTGGCCACAGAAACCCACTGAGTGACATTAGGCAAGTCACACTCTCCCAGCCTCAGAGGGAAGCACTTGCAAAACCACCTCTGAACAAATCTTGCCAAGAAAAGCCTGCAAAGGACTTCCCTTGGGGTTGCCATAAGTCAGAAACAACTTGAAAGCACACAATGACAAAAGAGAAGTAACACCAGGGACGAAAGAAAGAAAGAAAGAAAGAAAGAAAGAAAGAAGACGTGGGAGTTGTATTCCTTGTTTCAGAGGGACTGGAGGGGCCTTACTGCAGGGCAGGACCCCTCCTCTTTCTGGCCCTGTGGATGCTGGCAGATCAAGTCCAGGAAATACACTGTAAATCCCATTGACAAGAGAAATGGCTACTACTGCCTTTCAGATCCAGTTTACCCCAAATCCTTTATGAGGCCAGAAACCCCTTTGTTAGGAAGCGAACACCTCAGGAAGGCCCTATATCTCCCAAGGCCTGCTCCCTCCAGGACCTCCTTCCACTCTTCCCTCAGTCTCTCTCTCTCTCCCCTGAAGTCCTCAAACTGCCAAGTGCTGAGGCAGAGGCAGCCATTTTGTGTTCCAGCGACCATTTTGTTTTCTGGCAGCGCTTTTGTGTTCTGGCGGCCATTTTGTGCTGCTTGTGACTGTGGGTTATAATGTTCCGGAACCTTCTCTGAGGCCTCAGTTGAACAGAGGCTTCTCTTTCTCTCCTGAGGCTTCAGAGTCAGAAGGAGGCCAGGCTCCTTGGGCCAAAAGGAAGGAAGTGTGTCCCTTTCTGCCTCTGACTCTTCATTTTGGCAAGAAGGAAGGAAGGAAGGAAGGAAGGAAGGGGCCTGTGGGGGTCTGATGAAGGGAGGCAGGGACTCGGGGCCAGTAGGGAGTCAGGGCTTTGGGGGCTGGGAGAGAGAGGTGGGGAAAGAGACCCTCCCTTTGGGCCCTAGCTGGGGAGGGTCCACCGGTCCTTGCCTCCCCCTTTGGGAAAGGAGACCCCTCACCCCCCTGGACTCACTCCTGCCACTCATTCCTAGAATGGCTGGGACTCAGAGGAGTTTCCTAGGCATTGTCACCTTCTGCCCTCCATGGCCATTGGCACTGACCTTTTCCCATTGCCTTCCCTCCCTCAGCCCTTTGGACCTCCTACTCCTTCGCACTCAGAGCAACTAGGGTTGCCATAAGGCAGGACCTCCAAACTGGGACAAATGTAGGACAAATGTAGGGCCACATTTTCAAATGTAGGACATGTTTTTTAAAAAATGGAAGACACATGAAAAAATTGAGGTTTTTTTAAAAAATGTTAATATAAATGCATGTTTCTTAGGCATGCTCAAAATGGAGGACATTTTGGCATTATTCCTAGACATAAGGCTGAAATGTACTTCTTTTTCTGGCCAAATACCCCCCCCGCCAATTCTACAAGAACATTTCCCACTCCCAAGCAGGCATAGCATTTAAAGACCACAGGCAGTCCCTTGTGCCATTGCAAACTACATTTCCCACTTCCAAGCAGGCATAGCATTTGCAAGATCACAGGCAGTCCTTTGTGCCATTGAAAACTACATATCCCACTTCCAAGCAGGCATAGCATTTGCCCAATCACAGGCAGTCCTTTGTGCCATTGAAAACTACATTTCCCACTCCCAAGCCTTCTTAGCAATTCCCCCCTTCCTCCTTTTCCCTGCCCCCTCCAACCCCCCCAAACCCCTCGCCCCCTCTTTTTCCCAGGTATGTCTCAACTTAGGAGAGATTTATGGGACAGATCCAAAGCCTTTTTTCTTTTCTAATGGGGGCAAAGCCTTGAGAAGCCCTGGACCCCTGAGAAGAAGAGGAGGGGGGCTTAGGGAGAGGAAGAAAGAGAAAAAGAAGATGAGGAGGGGGAAGAAAGGAAGAAAAAGGAGAGGAGGAAGAGGAGGAGAAGAAAAAAAAACAGAATAACAAGAAGAAGAGAAGGAGGGGAAAGAGAAAAAGGGGGAAGCAGCTTGCCTGAGTGTAAATTCCTCCCTGCTTGGATGTTGCCCAAATAAAGAAGCAGAGAGCTGGCCAATAGAGGCAGGGCAGTGCAGCAGACCCCGCCCCTGCTGGGTTCAGTCCTCCTCCTGCTGCTCCAGGCCTCCTTCACAGGCAGCACTCTATAGAAGGCAGGCAGCAGCCCTGGGAGCCCAGAGTTGGGCAGCCACGCGGGGGCGGGCGCGGGACGGGACAGGGCACGCCCCCCAGGGGGCGGGAAAGTCCCGCCCACCACCGTGAAATGGCAACCCTAAGAGAAACCCTTCTCTACGGCTGAGGAGACGGCCTCTGACCCAGGGAAGCTACAGCAATAAAAGACTTTAGAAGAGCCCTTTCTGGGGCTGCTAGCATTTGTGTCTTTGTACTGAAGGTAGGCCTTTATTCCTGGAGCTGGAAGAGGACCTTTGTTTAAATGTTTCAGTCCAGGATTGTATGGAAGGGCTGCAGCTGAGAGACTGAGCCTATGCTTTGCAGGAATAAAGTCCCAAATGCAGTCTCTAGCAAAACTGTCTTCCCAGAATGTGGAAGTGAGATTTCCAGACCCAGACACACAGTGCGCCAGTGAGTCCTTTGTGTGAGGACTGTGTGTGTATGTGGTGTTTGCTAGAGTTTTATGAGGTATTCGTTTCACTGGGTTTATAAAATGAGTTTACATACATCTTCACTTCCCCAAAATGAGCATAATCCACGGTTCAATGTTCAGTCATAAGCCTATACATTTATAGATTTTTGATATTTCAAGTGCAACACATTCAACAGTGTTCATCTTTTTAAAAAATATACAAGGAAAAGTGAAGAAATTGTCATTTTGACAATAGATCCATTCAGAAACAATGCACACAAATGTACATGCCTCAATTTCTATGTGGCTTTAGCAAGCAAAGGGAGGAGGTGCATACTTCATGCTCCTGCTATGACTGACATAACAAAAACAACAGTTAAGCTTAGAGAAATAGTATCATCTACAAAAATGAAATGATTATTTTGACCAGTGTCTAAACGGGGAGGGGGCCATGATGAGGGGAGGCCATAGATCAGATCTCTAAGGTAATGTAGCTTTTATGCAGCCCAGGAGCTACAGCTTCTCCACCTGGGACATAAAGTAGGTCCTCCTGCTCCTCCTCTTTGTGAAAGAGAAGTCATGATGATACAGTGACTTTGAGTGCTGCAGGGTTTCTAGCCAAACCAAGCCTAACCCTTGTCTCTTTTCTCAGGAACTTCATCTTGTACTCGGCTTTGGAGTGTCTTTTGTTGGACGTGACCGAAGTGCAGGGCCACCAGGATCCCCCTTCCCACATGATGGCCAACACAAAGGCCAAGCAGAGAGAGCTGGGCTCCAACAGAAAGAGGCTTCAGAGGTACAACAACTCTTTGGTAAGTTGCCATCCTGACTGTTAGTTTCATCTGTGTCTGGGCCGGCTCATGAAAGCAAGCAGAGAACATACTGTCCCAGTTTGGCAGAGAGAGTCCTGGTTAATCCTCTATCACCTCATTTTTTGAGGGGGCTTTGAAAATGTCCTATTTCACTCCTCCTCCTCCCACTTTCCCCCTTGTCTTCAGGTCAGTTCAGTTGCTGCAAAATGTGTTCCAAGTTCAAAAGAATGTGCATCCCATCAACTCAAAAGAGGGGAGAGGGGAGGAGGGAAGAGGGCAGGATCTTTCTCTTGCCAGGAGTCGGAGCAAAAACAAACTTCTGTACCCTTCCTGACTTGTGTGATCATTATAATTAACAACTTTGGCCATCTGGACTGCCTTCTGATGTTGCTTGTCCACATGTATCTTTCTTTCCCAATCTGTGAAATGCTGGGGGATATAGAAGAATATCTCTGGACCTAAATTGAGGGTGGGCCCAGTGGCCCTGAAGCCCAGAGTACTCCCCAGAACTGTTTTTTAAAAAGGAAATTTGCCTCTGAAATTAGGTGAGATATGGCTAAATGATTCATTGGTGACTAAATGTACTATACATGTTGAGATAGTCAGTATCTTAATCAATCAATAATATTCCAGAAATGGCCAAATTTATATTGTTTATCATATTTTATATTATATTGAAAGAATTCGAGACAAACTGGGTCTCAAAGGCTGTAGCTTTTTCTTGCTTGCAGAATTTAAAGTTTATTTCCTGGACTGAATTCTGAAGTGTTGAAATAATATTTGCGACGCACCATGTGCTTTCCTCCTCTTTTGTTTAGTCATTCTCTGGATGAGGGCTATTTTCTGTTGCAGGTGACCTTTTCGGATGTGGCAATATATTTCACCGAGGAGGAATGGAAACTGTTGACGAAGAAGCAGAAACTTATGTACAGTTCTGTGATGATGGAGAATTATGAGAATGTGGCCTCTGTGGGTAAGGAACCTGAATCCATTGCCCTTCCTGTTAAGACTGAGGGCCCTTTCATAATTCACTGTCAGAGCGCTATGATTCCACTTTAGTATTAGAGAATCAAAGAGTTGAAACAGATCACAAGGACCATCCGGTTCAATATTCTGCCATGCAGGAATAGACATTCAAAGCATCCCCAAGAGATGGCTATCCAGCCTCTGTTTAAAAACCTCCAAAGAAGAATCCACCAAACTCAGAGGGAGTATATTCCACTGTTGAAGAGCTCTTACTATCAGGAAGTTCCCCCTTAAGTTTAAGTGGAATCTCTTGTCCCTGTGGCTTACATCCATTGTTCCATGTCCTTTTCTCTGGAGTAGCAGAAAGGAAGCCTGTTCCATCCTGAATATGACATCTCTTCAAATACTTGAACAGGGCTGTCATATCCACTCTTAACCTTCTCTTCTCCAAGCTAAACATACCCAGCTCCCTAAGTCATTCCTCAGAGAGCGTGGTTTCCAGACCATTCACCATTTTGGTTTCCCTCCTCTGGACTTGGTCCAGCTTCTCAACATCTGTTTAAATTGTGGTGCCCAGAACTGGACACAGGATTATTGCAAGTGAGCCCTGACCAAAACAGAATAGAGTGGCACTATTACTTCCCTTGATCTTGACACTATACTCCTATTGATACAGCCTAGGATCACATTGGCTTTTTTAGCTGCTGCATCACACTGTAGACACATGTTCAACTTGTGCAGTACTACAATTCCTAGTTCCCTTTCACACGTAATTTAATTGTCATAACAACTTCCTGCGGAATCGTGAAATTTCTAGTTTTAGTGAGGCACTATTGTTCTCCACTTTGTAAGGTTTCTAAATATCCAATCCTAAACTGCCAATTCTGTTATGTTGTGGGACGCAAGTGCTATCCTTTTAGGGGATTTTGGTACTTAGCTCAATAGAGCAAAATAGTTTTACTGGGGCAATAGTGACCTCTGGACTCAGCCAATCTATAGCAGTTCCTGAATCAAACAGATCTTCAGAGGCATTTGAAATAGGTTTTTGTGTTTTATTTAGGGGTAAAGCAAAACACACACACATACATATAAGTGTTCATGCACACACACAAGAACTAGGTAACAAAGGTGGAGTGGTGAATAGATGTAAGGCTTTGATCATGGTGATACGTTATCTATCCAGATCTTTATTCCAATTGTTGAGGATTTGAACTAAGGAGAGGTCCGTAGTTCCCATGACAATTGGGGTTGGTGAGTGCATTGAGGTGTTTAGCCATGAAAACAAACAGAGTGTCTATCTGTAACTGGACTGACACCGAAAAACAGCAAGTCAGGGCTGATATTTATACTGAAATTGGTTTCTGCTTGGGAGCAGAAACTGTGGGTTCAGAAAGGTTTATTTCACTTTAGAGTATTTCCTTTGTGGGGGAAGAATGGTGTGAAACGAACTGAATGCAATGGGTGTTGGATGCAAGTACCTCAGACAAAAGGGATTAGCTCACCACCTCTCAGATTCTTGTTGGCTCTGAATTTTGATCGCGTTCACAAGCCAATGTACACTACAATCTGAGGGTGATGCACCCAGATACAGCTCAAAAATATCATAGCAGAGTACGGAAGCAAATATCCAGATATAGGCATTGGCAATGCAATGACCACTTTTCACACTTAAAAATAAGTCACAAACACAGTCGATTTAATTGAAATCCTTGGAGATTCTCTATCTTGAGTTGCAAAATAATACAAATATTTGCAAGCTCTCCTCCAACTTCCATCAACTTCACCATCCCTTGTACACACAACTCTAATGCAATCCACACCAATCCTCATGTGAGCTGCATACTGTATTGGTTGTGAGTCATCTCCTGGTGCCAAACAGCATGAAGCATCCTCTACAGTTAGCTTGCATCATGCCTTGGGCTCTGACTCAGCAGTCTATGGCCGTCTCACAGGATATGATGCCACCTGTCAATCAAAGTATTTTTGCACATGTTTAATTAAATATTTTTTTTCAACAGTCCTTTGACTATCTTCTTCCACTGATTCCCTCAAGGCAGTTCCCATACGGTCTCTTCTTTGCTAGCTCCTATGAGTAAGAATGCAACCATTCAATGGATTTATGGTCATAAGCAGCAGGGTCATGCTTGGGTTACTCACAGCAACTTTTATTAATTTAATCTCTATAAGGAGGGGTTAATGAGGGCCAAATCATGCAGTAACACCCTCCTCTGTTAAGTCTGATTTTCAGTCTCATCTGTAATTGTCCTTCTTTACAGAAAAACATTTAAGTCATGAGAGAGTCCACACAGGAGAGAAGCCATACAAATGCCAGCATTGTGGGAAATGTTTTCCTTTCCAGTCAGTCCTTGTCATACATCAGAGAGTCCACACCGGGCAGAAGCCTTACAAATGCCAGCGTTGTGTGAAATGTTTTTCTCGGAAGTCAATCCTAATGATACATCAGAGAGTCCACACAGGAGAGAAGCCATACAAATGCCAGCGTTGTG